>SZWC01008840.1:90662-104888 GCA_023375785.1 Penium margaritaceum
GGACGTGTTGAGATACCTCAACTCTACCTTTGAGCCTAAGCTGTGGGGGGGAGGGGGGAGGGGATAGGGGGGGTGTCATAATGGGGTCGCAAATCAGTCCTCCAGATCGTCCACGGAACATCCCTCTAGGGGGTGGCAGGGAGTATTCCAGCAAAGGCACCTACGCGTATTAATTAAACAAAAACCGACCTGGTGTCGATGGGAGAAGCCTTTTGCTATTTATGCAGTAGCAAGTACAAAGACTTTCAACAAGTAGTGGAAGGGTGTGGCTACCATGCACAATGACAAACCAGATTAGGTATGTGCCACTTACCACGACTAAATAACTTTACTATGTGTGGTCAACGTTGACAACCCATAACATGGGTCACGAATTGTCCGATGGGGAAACAATGGTTTGGGAATACTAGATACCAACTAGCAAGTACAACGACCTTCAGTCAGTAGTAGCACGTGAGGCTACCATGCACAATGACCGACCAAAGTAGGCATATGTACTGCCTTTGACCAAATAAATCCGTTGTGTGTGGTCAACATTGACAACTCATAATACGAGTCACTAATGGTCAGAATGGGGAAACAATTATTTGGGAATTCCAAGTATCAAATAGAAAGCGCAAGGAGATTCAATATGTTATGGCACGGTGTGCATATCATGCACGATGACCAGCCAAAGTGGGCATATGTCACTGACCATGACCAAAAAATGTCACTAAGTGTGGTCAACTTTGACAACTCATAACACGAGTCACAAATGGTCAGGGTAGAAGATGATGGTTTGCTAATACTAGTTAACCACTAGCAAGTACAAATACCTGCAATATGTAATGGCACAGTGTGGCTGCAATGCACAGTGACCAACCAAAGCATGTATATGTCACCGACCATGAACAAATAACTTCACTTAGTGTGGTCAACATTTACGAATCACAACACGAGTCACAGATTATCAGCTGGGGGCTAACAATGGTTTGGGAATACTAGCTTTCAACAAGAAAGCACAAAGAGCTTCGACACATAATGCCACGACGTGGTAACCATGTACAGTGACAAACCAAAGTAGGCATATGTTACAGACCATGACCAAACGGATTTCACAGTGTGTGGTAAACGTTGAAAGCTCATAACATGAGTCACAAGTGGTCAGTGGGGAAAACCATGGGTTGGGAACACTATTTATCAACTAGGAAGTAGAAAGACTCCAACAAGTAGTTGCACGGTGTGGCTAGCGTGCACAGTGACCAACCAAAGGATGCACACGTCACTGACTATGCCCGAAGAAGTCCACTATGCATGGTCAAGATTGACAACTCATAACACGGGTCACAAATGGTAAGAGGGAGGGACAATGGTTTGGGAACCATATGTATCGACTAGAAAGGACAAAGAACTTCAATACGTAGTGGCACGGTGTGGCTACTATGCACACCAAACAACCAAACTATGCGTATGTCACGGACCATGACAAAAGAATTTCAATGTAAGTGGTCAACATTCACCAACCATAACACGAGTCACAAATGTTCAGAGGGGGAAACAATGGTCTGTGAATATCAGTTATCAACTAGCAAGTATAGTGACATTCAATCAGTATACGCACGGTGTGGCTACCATGCACAATGACCGATCAAAGTAGGCATATGTACTACCTTTGACCAAAGAAATCCGCTGTGTGTGGTCATCGATGACAATTTGTAATAGGAGTCACAACTCGTCAGAGGGGGGGGGGGGACAATGATTTGGGAACACCAGGTATCAACTAGCACGCACAAGGACTTTCAATAAGTTGTGGCACGGTGTGGATGCCATGCACGATGACCAACCAAAGTAGGCATATGTCACTGAACATGACCAAATAATGTCACTAAGCGTGGTAAGCTTTGACAACCCATAACACGAGTGAAAAATGGTCAGAGTGTAAGACAATGGCTTGTGAATACTTGTCATTGAGTAGCAAGTGCAAATACCTTCAATGTATAGTGGCAAAGTGTAGCTACCATGCACAGTGACCAACCAAAGTATGCATATGTCACTGACGATGACCAACAAGTTTCACTTCATGTGGTCAGCGTTGACAACTCACAACACGAGTCACTGATAGTCAGAGGAGGGTAACAATGTTTGGGAACACTAGCTATGAACTAGAAAACACAACGACCTTCTATACGTAGTGACACGGCGTGGTAACCACGTACAGTGACAAACCAAACTAGGCATATGTCACTAACCATGACCAAAGAATTTTAGTATGGGTGGTCAATGTTAGCAACCCATAACACGAGTCACAAATGGTCTGGGGGGGAAACATGGTTTTAAAAAACTGTATCTTCTAGCAAGTACAAAGATTTTTTGGATGTATTGGCACGGTGTGGCTACCGTGCACAATGACCTATCCAAGAAGGCATACACCAGTGCTCATGACCAAATAAGTTTAGTGTGGTTGGTTAACGTTCACAACTCAAAATACAAGTTGAACATGGGCAGATGGAGAAACAATGGTATGGGAATACTCGCTGTCGACTAGCAAGTACAATACCTTCGATAAGTGGTGGCAAGGTGTGACTACCATGCACAATGACCAACCAAAGTATGCTTGTGTCACTGGATATCATAAAAAGAATTTCACCGTGTGTGGTCAACTTTCCTTCTTACAGCTGGTCAATCGGAGCAATGGTTGAAAGGTTATTCAAGATAAAAAATGCAAAACTTAAAAATCCGGCTACATCAAATTTTTATGATTAAACTAACTTTGTTATCATTCATACTTTTAAAACTACCCTCTAATCTTACATCCCCTTATTTAATGCTCGCTACCCATAGGAACCCTTAAAATGCCATTTGGACATCATATGAACACCATGTGAGCTGGCTCATTGCTTATATAGTTAGATTCTGGAGCGGTAGGTCCTGGGTTTGAATCCTCGTATGCGCAATATAGACAAGGCTCGCGACCTGGGAGGGGGGGGGGGGGGGGGGGGCGGCCGTATTGTGATACCTCGACTCTACCTTCAAGCCTAAGCCGTGGGGGTAAGGAGGGTGTCAAAATGCGGTCGCAAATCTGTCCTCCAGGTCGTCCACGGAACATCCCTCTAGGGGGGTGGGAGGGAGTATTCCAGTGAAGGCACCTACGAGTAACAAATAAACAAAACCGACATGGTGTCAAAGGGAGAAACCCTTTGCTATTTTTTGAATAGCAAGTACAAAGACCTTCAACAAGTAGTGGAACAATGTGGCTACCGTGCACAATGACCACCCAGATTAGGCATTTTCCACTTAGCATGACCAAATAATTTTACTATGTGTGGTCAACGTTGACAACCCATACTATGGGTCACGAATTGTAAGAGGGGGAAACAATGGTTTCGGAGTACTATGTACCAACTAGCAAGTACAACGACCTTCAGTCAGTAGTAGCACGGTGAGGCTACCATGCACAATGACTGACCAAAGTGGGCATATGTACTGCCTTTGACCAAAGAAATCCACCGTGTGTGGTCAACGTTGATAACTCATAATACAAATCACAAATGGTGAGAGGGAGGAACAATGGGTTGGGAACACCAAGTATAAAATACCAAGCATAACGAGCTTCAATACGTTGTGACACAGTGTGGATACCATGCACGATGACCAACCAAAGTAGGCATATGTCACGGACCATGACCAAATAATGTCACTAAGTGTGGTAAACTTTCACACTCATAACACGAGTCACAAATGGTCAGGGTGGAAGAGAATGGTTTGTGAACACTAGTTATCCACTAGCAACTAAAAATGCCTTCAATATTGGATTGGACGTTGGGATGGAAGTTGGGTTGGAAGTTGGGTTGGAAGTTGCGTTGGAAGTTGGGATGGAGTTTGGGATGGAAGTTGTGTTGCAAGTTGGATTGGAAGTTGGTTTGGAAGTTCGGTTGGAAGTTGGGTTGGAAGTTGGGTTGGAAGTTGGGATGGAAATTGGGATAGAAGTTGGGTAGGAAGTTGGGTTGCAAGCTTGATTGTAAGGTTGTTTGGAAGTTGGGTTAGACGTTTGGTTGAATGTTGGGCTGGAAGCTGGGTTGGATGCTGGGTTGGAAGTTGCGTTGGATATTCGGTTGGAAGTTGGGTTGAAGGTTGTGTTGGACGTTCGGTTGGAAGTTGGGTTGGAAGTTGGGTTGAAAGTTGGGTTTGAAACTGGGTTGGAAACTGGGTTGGAAGTTGCGTTGAAATTGTATTGGACGTTGGGTTGGAAGTTGGGTTGGAAGTTGGGTTGGAAGTTGGGTTAGAAGTTGGGTTGGAAGTTGGGTTGGATGTTGGGATGGAAGTGGAAATGGACGTTGGGATGGAAGTTGGGTTTGAATTTGGGATGGAAATCTGGATGGAATTTGGGTTGGATGTTGGGCTGGAATTTGGGCTGGAATTTGGGCTGGAAGTTGGGTTGGATGTTGGGCTGGAAGTTGAGTTGGAAGTTGGGTTGGAAGCTTGAATGGAAGTTGGGATGAAAGTTGGGCTGGAAGTGGGGTTGGATGTTGGGTTGCAAGTTGGGTTGGACATTGTGTTGGGAGTTTTATTGAACGTTTGAGTGGAAGTTGGGTTGGAAGCTGGGTTGGAAGTTGTGTTATACTTTGGGTTGGAAGTTGGGATGGAAGTTGGAATGGGAGTGAGGTTGGAACTTCGGTTGGAACATAGATTGGAAGTTGAGTAGGAAGTTGGGTTGTAAGTTGGGTTGGATGTTTGGTGGGAAATTGGGCTCGAAGTTGGGGTAGAAGTTGCATTGGAAGTTGGGATGGAAGTTGGGTTTGAAGTTGGGATGGAGTTTGGGATGGAAGTTGGACTGGAAGTTGCGTTGGAAGTTGGGTTGGAAGTTGGGTTGGAAGTTGGATTTGAAGTTGGGAAGGAAGTTGGGATGGAAGTTTGGTTGGATGTTTGGTTGGAAGTTGGATTGGAAGTTGGGTTGGAAGTTGGGTTTGAAGTTGGGTTGAATGATTGGTTGGAAGCTGGGTTGGATGCGGGGTTGGAAGTTGGGATGGAATTTGGGTTGGATGTTGGGCTGGAAGTTGGGCTGGAGGTTGGGTTGGAAGTTGGGTTGAAAGTTGGTTTGGAAGCTGGGTTGGAATCTGGGTTGGGAGTTGTGTTGGAAGTTGGATTTGAAGTTGGGATGGAAGTTGGGTTTGAATGTGGGATGGAAGTTGGGATGGAAGTTGGGCTGGACGTTGGGGTGGAATTTGGGCTGGAAGTTGGGCTGGAAGTTGGGTTGGATGCTGGGTTGGAAGTTGAGATAGAATTTGGGTTGTAAGTTGGGTTGAAGGTTGGGTTGGAGGTTGGGATGCAAATTGGGTTGGAAGTTGGGTTGGAGGTTGAGTTGGAAGTTGGGTTGGAAGTTGGGATAGAGTTTGGGATGGAAGTTTAGTTGGAAGTTGGGTTGAAAGTTGGATTGGAAGTTGGGTTGGAAGTTGGGTTGGATGTCGGGTTGGAAGTTGGGATGGAAGTTGAGATGGAAAATGGGATGGAAGTTGGGATGGAAGTTGGGTTGGAAGTTGGGTTGGAAGTTGGGTTGGAAGTTGGGTTGGAAGGTGGGTTGGAAGTTGGGATGGAAGTTGGGTTGGAAGTTGGCTTGGAAATTGGGTTGGAAGTTGGGTTGGAAGTTGAGTTGGAAGTTGAGTTGGAAGTTGGGTTGGAAGGTGGGTTGAAATTTAGGTTGGAAGTTGCGTTGGAAGCTGGGTTGGAAGTTGGATTAGAAGTTCGGTTGGAAGTTGGGTTGGAAGTTGAGTTGGAAGTTGAGTTGGAAGTTGGGTTGGAAGGTGGGTTGAAATTTAGGTTGGAAGTTGCGTTGGAAGCTGGGTTGGAAGTTGGATTAGAAGTTCGGTTGGAAGTTGGGTTGGAAGTTGAGTTGGAAGTTGAGTTGGAAGTTGGGTTGGAAGGTGGGTTGAAATTTAGGTTGGAAGTTGCGTTGGAAGCTGGGTTGGAAGTTGGATTAGAAGTTCGGTTGGAAGTTGGGTTGGAAGTTGAGTTGGAAGTTGAGTTGGAAGTTGGGTTGGAAGGTGGGTTGAAATTTAGGTTGGAAGTTGCGTTGGAAGCTGGGTTGGAAGTTGGATTAGAAGTTCGGTTGGAAGTTGGGTTGGAAGTTGAGTTGGAAGTTGAGTTGGAAGTTGGGTTGGAAGGTGGGTTGAAATTTAGGTTGGAAGTTGCGTTGGAAGCTGGGTTGGAAGTTGGATTAGAAGTTCGGTTGGAAGTTGGGTTGGAAGTTGAGTTGGAAGTTGAGTTGGAAGTTGGGTTGGAAGGTGGGTTGAAATTTAGGTTGGAAGTTGCGTTGGAAGCTGGGTTGGAAGTTGGATTAGAAGTTCGGTTGGAAGTTGGGTTGGAAGTTGAGTTGGAAGTTGAGTTGGAAGTTGGGTTGGAAGGTGGGTTGAAATTTAGGTTGGAAGTTGCGTTGGAAGCTGGGTTGGAAGTTGGATTAGAAGTTCGGTTGGAAGTTGGGTTGGAAGTTGAGTTGGAAGTTGAGTTGGAAGTTGGGTTGGAAGGTGGGTTGAAATTTAGGTTGGAAGTTGCGTTGGAAGCTGGGTTGGAAGTTGGATTAGAAGTTCGGTTGGAAGTTGGGTTGGAAGTTGAGTTGGAAGTTGAGTTGGAAGTTGGGTTGGAAGGTGGGTTGAAATTTAGGTTGGAAGTTGCGTTGGAAGCTGGGTTGGAAGTTGGATTAGAAGTTCGGTTGGAAGTTGGGTTGGAAGTTGAGTTGGAAGTTGAGTTGGAAGTTGGGTTGGAAGGTGGGTTGAAATTTAGGTTGGAAGTTGCGTTGGAAGCTGGGTTGGAAGTTGGATTAGAAGTTCGGTTGGAAGTTGGGTTGGAAGTTGAGTTGGAAGTTGAGTTGGAAGTTGGGTTGGAAGGTGGGTTGAAATTTAGGTTGGAAGTTGCGTTGGAAGCTGGGTTGGAAGTTGGATTAGAAGTTCGGTTGGAAGTTGGGTTGGAAGTTGAGTTGGAAGTTGAGTTGGAAGTTGGGTTGGAAGGTGGGTTGAAATTTAGGTTGGAAGTTGCGTTGGAAGCTGGGTTGGAAGTTGGATTAGAAGTTCGGTTGGAAGTTGGGTTGGAAGTTGAGTTGGAAGTTGAGTTGGAAGTTGGGTTGGAAGGTGGGTTGAAATTTAGGTTGGAAGTTGCGTTGGAAGCTGGGTTGGAAGTTGGATTAGAAGTTCGGTTGGAAGTTGGGTTGGAAGTTGAGTTGGAAGTTGAGTTGGAAGTTGGGTTGGAAGGTGGGTTGAAATTTAGGTTGGAAGTTGCGTTGGAAGCTGGGTTGGAAGTTGGATTAGAAGTTCGGTTGGAAGTTGGGTTGGAAGTTGAGTTGGAAGTTGAGTTGGAAGTTGGGTTGGAAGGTGGGTTGAAATTTAGGTTGGAAGTTGCGTTGGAAGCTGGGTTGGAAGTTGGATTAGAAGTTCGGTTGGAAGTTGGGTTGGAAGTTGAGTTGGAAGTTGAGTTGGAAGTTGGGTTGGAAGGTGGGTTGAAATTTAGGTTGGAAGTTGCGTTGGAAGCTGGGTTGGAAGTTGGATTAGAAGTTCGGTTGGAAGTTGGGTTGGAAGTTGAGTTGGAAGTTGAGTTGGAAGTTGGGTTGGAAGGTGGGTTGAAATTTAGGTTGGAAGTTGCGTTGGAAGCTGGGTTGGAAGTTGGATTAGAAGTTCGGTTGGAAGTTGGGTTGGAAGTTGAGTTGGAAGTTGAGTTGGAAGTTGGGTTGGAAGGTGGGTTGAAATTTAGGTTGGAAGTTGCGTTGGAAGCTGGGTTGGAAGTTGGATTAGAAGTTCGGTTGGAAGTTGGGTTGGAAGTTGAGTTGGAAGTTGAGTTGGAAGTTGGGTTGGAAGGTGGGTTGAAATTTAGGTTGGAAGTTGCGTTGGAAGCTGGGTTGGAAGTTGGATTAGAAGTTCGGTTGGAAGTTGGGTTGGAAGTTGGGTTGAAAGTTGGGTTGGACGGTGGGTTGGAAGTTTGGTTGGAAGTTGGGTTGGACGTTGGGTTGGAAGTTGAGTTGGATTTAGGGTTGGAAGTTGGATTGGAAGTTGGAAGTTGGGTTGGAAGTTGGGATGGAAGTTGAGATGGAAGCTAAGAAGGAAGTTGGGTTGAAAGTTGGGTTGGTAGTTGGGTTGGAAAATGGGTTAGAAGTTGGATTGAAAGTTGGGTATGAGCCTGGGTTAGAAGCTGGGTTGGATGTTGGGTTGGGAAGTTGGGTTGGAAGTTGGGTTGGAAGTTAGGTTGGAAGCTCGGTTGGAAGTTGGATTATAAGTTGGATTGGATGTTGGGATGGAAATTGGGAAGGAAGTTGGGTTTGAAGCCGGGATGGAATTTGGGATGGAACTTGGGTTAGAAGTTGTGTTGGAAGTTGGATTGGAAGTTGGCCTGGAAGTTGGCTTCATAGTTGGGTTGGAAGCTGGGTTGGAAGTTGGGTTGGAAGTTGGGTTGGATGTTGGGATGGGCGTTGGGTTGGAAGTGGGGTTGGAAGCTGGGTAGGTAGTAAGGTTGGAGGTTGGGTTGGAAGTTGGGTTGGAAGTTGGGTTGGAAGTTGGATTGGAAGTTGGGTTGGAAATTGGGATGGAATATGGGTTGAAAATTGGGTTGGAAGTTGGGTTGGAAGTTTGGTTCAGATTTGGATTGGAAGTTGGGTTGGAAGCTCGGCTGGAAGATGGGTTGGAAGTTGTGTTGGAAGTTGGATTGGGGGTTGGGTTGGAAGTTGGGTTGGAAGTTGTGTTGAATGTTGGATTAGAAAATGGGTTGGATGTTGGGTTGGAAGTTGGGTTGGAACTTGGGCTGGTAAGTGGGTTGGAAGTTGGGTTGGAAGTTGGGGTGGAAGTTTGGACGGAAGTTGGGCTTGAAGTTGGGATGGACGTTACATTGGAAGTTGGGTTGGAGGTTGGGTTGGAAGTTCGGTTGGAAATTGGGTTGGAAGTTGGGTTGGATGATGGGAGGGAGGTTGGGATGAATGTTTGGGTCTGAAATCGGGATGGAAGTTGGGATAGAAGTTGAGTTGGAAGTTGGGTTGGAAGTTGGCTTGGAAGTTGGGTTGGAAGTTGGGTTGATTGTTGGGTTGGAGTTTGAGTTGGAAGGTTGGTCCAAAGTTGGGCTGGAAGTTGGGTTGGAAGTTGGGTTGGAACTTGGGTTGGAAGTTGGGTTCGAAGCTGGGCTAGAAGTTGTGTTGGATGTTGGGTTGAAAGTTGAGTTGGAAGTTGGGTTGGAATTTGGGATGGAGGTGGGATGGAAGTTGGGTTGGAAGTTGGGTTGGAAGTTGGATTGGAATTTGGGTCAAAAATTGGGTTGAAAGTTTGGTTGGAAACTGGGTCGGATGCTGGGTTGGAAGTTGGGTTGAAGGTTGGGTTGGATGTTGGGTTGGATGTTGGGTTAGAAGTGTTGTTCTTCTATGCTTCATGGCCACTGCTGTGGGTTGACGGACAGGTTGGGCATGCACTGCTCCCTTGGAGTAAGTCCCCCAAACCTTGTTTGTGGTGCAAGTCCAAGCGAGACACCAGAAGTGTAGCGCAACGGATAGCATGTTGGACTTAGGGACAACAGGTCCTGCGAGCGAGCCTTGATGTGCGCAGGAGGTTTTTTGACCTTCTAGCACAGGGGAAGTTTCTTAGACATTTCTCCATGCATGAAGAGTGTGTGCCACTTGGCGGTCAGTGGATGCGCCAATTGGCGGACTGGTGAGGTGGTGTGGAGTGACCACCCCAAAAGTGTCACTACCCACACATCTTAGAAGCCAGGCCTAGGACTATATGTACCAGGCTCATTCCTCATTCTAATTACACAATCTGGCCTTAGATGCTCCTCACAGAGTTGTCCAACTAAGGAACAGTATAAAGAAGACACTGGTTGGTCTAAGCCCCAGGAGTTAGTCTTTGACTAGCACCTCGTGCAAAGTGACCAAGTGTTAAGTGGACACAGTTGCTAGCAAGTGATTGCCGAGGAACTGCTCAGTGTGGAACCGTGATCTTGAGGGTGATATCTTCTCCTAACTGAAATGCTAGGAGCGGACGGCAGGTGCTATTGTGTCGGCCCTGTTTTCTAGTCCGTTTGCCTCAGGCCGGTTGACAAAGGGTTATGGGCCCACACTGACCAGTTGTAAGGCACGCTTTGCTCAACTCTGGTACGCTCTCTCCAGGTGCACACGCCGGCTCCATCAACTCAATCAGCTCCATCAGCTTCATCAGCTCCAACGGCTTGGTCTGCACTTAGCACACACGGACTAAGGACAAACTCAGCCCTTGGAGGCACGACCCTGGGTGTGTTGGTGTAGATGTATTCTTTGTCTGCAGGTGAACATCGGCTGGAGGGGTAAGCAACGGATCTGCATCCTAAAACCGGTAGCAGACATCAGCTAACATCAGCCTACATCGGCCTCAACGCAGCAGAGACGTGGGAAGCAGACAAGGGCAACAAAAATGGTTGACCCATCGGGAGGAGTGGGGGCTGCCGCAAGGCAGTCCTCAAGCTCATCAGTGGCTACCACAGGGCAGACCACTGGAGCAAATGTGAGTGCTATGTCACTGCCACAAGGTCTTGGACCCCTGGGAGGAATCCCCATTTTCGAGGGGATTGACTTCCCCCTTTGGAGATGGCAGTTTGAGCTGGCGACGAAAGTGCGCGGCTTCATCAAGCTACTGAAGGGAGAGGAGCAGGTTCCCGCGGAAGGCACATCTGAGCATGAGGCTTGGATGGATCGAAATGATATTGTAATGTCATTCCTCAGCAACGCGATAGCCAAGAAGTATGTTCCCATCATTGCCGGGTACACGCTGGCTTCCAAAGCTTACAACAAGCTCAAGCGCGTGCACCAATCCACCTCCCTCGCGAACAGACTCTTCATCCTACAACGGCTGATCAGCATGCAGGTGAATGAGGGTGAATCAATCCCCGATTTCCTACAGGAGTTTGAAGGACTCCTTGGCGAGGCTCGCCAGATGAACTGGGACCTTGACAAGAACATGCAAGCCATGATCCTCCTCATGGCGCTACCAGAGAGCTGGAGTCCAATGATCACCGTCATGGGCGGCTGGGAGGAGGACGACCTGACGTACACGGCAGTGTCTGAGTACGTGCAAAACGAGGCCATGCGCCGCAGCGGAAATGAGGCTAACTTCTCAGCCTATGCCGCACGCTACGGTGGCCGCGGGAGCAAAGGGTCAGCCTCTGGTCAGAAAGGCGGCAGCGGAAGCGGTGGCAGCGGAGGCAAAAATGGCGGCAAGGCTCCCAAGAGACAGGGTAACTGCCGCAACTGCGGCAAACCTGGGCACTGGGCAAGAGAGTACAGGTCGCCAAAGAAGGAAGACGGCGGAAGCGGTGGGAACAAAGGAAACAAAAAGGGTGGCAAAGAGGCCACCAACATGATGGCACAGAGCACGCCTCCAGCAAAAGGAGCGGCGCTGCTCTGGCCAGGAGCTTTTGGGCTCGACTCTGGCACCGATCATCACTCCAGCAACGACCAGGCTGGATTTGTCTCCATCGGCCCCACCGATCGGCGGTTCAGATGTGCAAATGGCAGTGTCGTCAACGCAAAGGGCGTGGGAGACAAGCTGGTGAGCATCAACCTTAATGGTGCAGAGAATTATCTATGGCTATGTGACGCGGTCTACATGCCCTTCTTTGCGGCAAACCTTCTGTCCGTGTCAAAGATAACGGACAACGACATGACAGTGGTGTTCACACAGAAGAAGGCGGTCATCGCCAGGAACGAGGACATCAAGGTCCTCTATGCCAACAAAGATCTCGTGGCACAGGTTTCACGGGTTGATGGACTTTACGTATTGCAGACAACGGCAGCAAAGACCTCAGAAGAGGAGGGTCATGCGGGTGCAGCGGAGGCAGTGGTCTCGGCACCAACACAGGAGAGCACACCAACAAGAACTGAAAAAGCATCCTCTGCCGCAAAGGACGAAGACACTGATATGTGGCACAGACGCTTTGGGCACATTGCAAACAGCACGCTCCAAGTCATTCAGCAACAACAGCTGGTCCGTGGCATGGATGGTTGCAAGAAGGATGCGGTTGAGTGTGGCAGCCTGTGTGAACCTTGCCTCCCAGGCAAAACCAAGCGAACTCGCTTTGAGCGCAATGGTCGCCGCGCAGAATCAGCCCTTGACCTGATTCACACCGACGTGTGCGGACCCTTTCGCACGGCATCAAACGGTGGTAGCAAGTATTTTCTGACCTTCATAGACGACCACAGCCGCAAGGTGTGGATCTTCTTCCTCAAAACAAAGGGGGAGGTCAGAGAAAAGTTGCAGGAGTTTGTCGCCATGGTGGAGCGGCAGACCGGAAAGAGAGTCAAAGGGATGCGGAGTGAAAACGGCGGAGAGTACGAGGCATGCAAGGGCTGGTTGCGGCAACATGGGATCAACCACCAGCCCACAACGCCTTACACGCCGCAGAGCAATGGTGTTGCCAAACGGATGAATCAGACCATCCTCGGCATGGTACGTAGCATGCTCTTTGATGCAAAGCTTCCACCGCGGTTCTGGGCAGAAGCGGCAAGAACGGCATGCTATCTCGTCAACCTGACTCCTGCGGCTGCTCTGGGCAGGCGCGGAAAGAAGAAGGGAAAGCAACAGATGACACCACAAGAAGTTTGGTCAGGGAAGAAGCCGGACGCATCACACCTGAAAGTATTCGGCTGCACCGCATGGGCAAAGGTCCAGGCGGGTGAGGGTGCCGGCANTGCTCTTCGATGCAAAGCTTCCACCGCGGTTCTGGGCAGAAGCGGCAAGAACGGCATGCTATCTCGTCAACCTGACTCCTGCGGCTGCTCTGGGCAGGCGCAGAAAGAAGAAGGGAAAGCAACAGATGACACCACAAGAGGTTTGGTCAGGGAAGAAGCCGGACGCATCACACCTGAAAGTATTCGGCTGCACCGCATGGGCAAAGGTCCAGGCGGGTGAGGGTTCCGGCAAGCTGGATTCAAGAGCACGAAAGTGCGTCATGGTGGGCTATGAGACGGCCCACAAGACATATCGCTTGTGGGACCTGGCAGGAAGAAGAATCATCACCAGCCGGGATGTCACCTTTGACGAGAGGAAACCAGGCAAGGAAGAGATGCTTGATCCCACGGAAGCTCCAAAACAGGGAGAGTGGTTGGTGCTGCTAGAGTCAGGAGATCAAGCTCCTGAAAACTGGCAAGTGGTGCCAGTGCGGCAGGCCGTGAAGAAGAGTGGTCTGCCAAGGGGAGCGGCTGCGCAGGCTGACACAGCGGCGAGCTCCGACACAGAGTCAGAGACGTCCGAGGCCTTTGAGACCAGCTCGGAGGCCAGTGGCTCTTCAAAAGAGGAAAATTCAACTCCAGGTCAGCCAATACCACAGGAGCAACATCATGGCAAACATCCACCAGCAATGCAACGTCGCAACACACGACAAAGAAAACAAACTCCAAAGTACGACGCTGACACTGGAAGCTGGACTGGACTGAGCTGGTCCTGTTTGGCTCAGGGAGAGCCGCTCACTGTGGCTGAAGTGCTGGCAAGGCTCGATGCGGCCAAGTGGAAGGAGGCGGTGGACAGCGAGCTCGTGTCCATCAAAGAAAATGGCACATGGGTGCTGGTGGAAAGACCCGCTAACGCTCACGTGGTGGGCTCAAAGTGGGTGCCCAGGTTGAAGCGGAAGCAAGATGATAGCATTGACAAGTATAAGGCAAGGGTCGTGGCGAAAGGGTTCTCGCAGCGCGCAGGTTCTGAGTACAATGAGACCTTCGCACCGGTCGTCACGTTTGCCTCCATCAGGTCCCTGCTTGCTGTCACTGCCGCCAAAGACCTTGAGATCCACCAGATGGATGTGAAGACAGCCTTCCTTTATGGGAAGCTCGACAAGGAGGTGCTAATGGAGGTACCGGAAGGTGTCAAAGCACCCGAGGGTAAGGTGTGCAAGCTGGTGAAGGTGTTGTACGAACTGAAACAGGCCCCACGGATCTGGTACAAGGAGATGGACAGCTTCATGGCTGAGATCTCCTTTGTACATTGCAAAAATGACCCTAGCGTCTATGTGCAGGAGGATGAACGTGGCTTGCTACTTGTGGCGTTGTACGTGGATGATCTTATCATGTGTTCTTCCTCGGAGGAGGCCCTCACGGACCTCAAGAAAAATCTGGCCAGCAGATTTAAGATGAAGGACATGGGACCTCTCGAGTACTACCTCGGGATTGCTGTTTACCGCAACCGCAAAGCAGGCACCATCGAGCTCAACCAGACCAAGTACATCATGGACATCTTGAAGCGCTACAACATGGAGGACTGCAAG
>SZWC01008841.1:18760-54859 GCA_023375785.1 Penium margaritaceum
TCTCAACCCGCCCCCCACCCCTCGATCTTGAAGTGGAAATGGCCTACGTGCGGATCAACCCAAGTTTTTCGCGGACAACACTGGCCTAGGGTCCCAGACTACCACCATCCACGTGACAAGAGGAAGAACTTCAACCCGCCAATGCTGAGGCGCAATCCCACATCGGAGGAGAACAACGAATGACATGCCGCCAGATCAGAGGCACGAAACAAAGCAAAGCCAGTCCATTGTGTGACCCGTTCAAGCACTCACATCTTCAGACATGTACTGACCTGTGTGAACCGTCTTTTTCTCCACAAGTGCTTCAACACGATAAGGACAAAGTTATGATCCGCCCCCTTCATCTGTCGCTGTCTCGCAATGCACCCTAGGGGAAGAATTTTCCGCCTTAGAAAATCCGATTTAATTTTTTACATTCATTTTCCCCACGTCCAAAGTTTAGGTTTCCATAAGCCACTCGATCTATTACCGTAGTTATTAGTGCCCCTAAGGGTATTACGTAACTACTGGATTGTCCATTATTTCTTCCCATTCTGTTTAAAATCTTCATGAAATTACTTATTCCATTTTTTTAGATGAGATATTGCCCAAGTGATCGTTTCATGTATGGAAACAACCCCATAGAGAGCGTTGTCTTTTTGTGTTGGAGCTTCCCTCGGAACATTATGATCGTTTCGCTTTCGGTCCAAGTTCAAATCCAAGTCTTTTTCACACAACTATTCACTTATTCAAGCATGAGGCTCAGGATAGTCAAAACCCATCATTAATGGCATTTCTGCATCGTATCTTCCTCCCCCAGGAATTCTGCGATCTAGAAATGAATTCCATAATATTTAGGAACCATTGTCTTCGAAAGGGGGGTGGTAAAAGTACTATTTTCGAGAACGGGGTCTTGGAGTGTTTTCTTGATACGATAAATTGGCCATGGGGCCCGGGTTCATGCCTCCTCCAGACGCAATGACCCGCATTGCCAAATCCATCGGCAACAAAGCCTGTGTATGGGCGGCAGCCAAGGAGAGGGCCCTCCCCGTGCTTGTGCGACTTGAGATAGCCGGGATCCTACTGGGATGATTATCTCACATGACTTCTTCCAAGCATAAATCGCTTCCAAACACATCAAACAGTTCCAAACATCCTAAACCGTGTGCTATGGATAAAGAACATGATCGCCTATTCTGTTGACTCGTCTTCCTTTTCAGGTACGTAACGAAATGTATGAATTTCAATTTGGTTTATTCTATTGTCCGTTACCCACCAACTGTCACGAGAAAATGTTGCACACTGATGTTGCCCAATCAATAACAACACTAACATGCCATGGACGAGGGGCTCTTTGGTTGTCGACATTGCCCGACTAGGCCCACCTGTTGGTGTGAGTAGTCCCCGTCTGTTACCACGGCTTAATGCGACCACTCCGCTACGTCCATACTTGTGCACATCCCTAATGCGGACCTAGCTAAGGCCGGAGCACCAGCAAGTGGTGGCTCCACATACTAAGGGATGCTAGCCAGTTGCCAAGAAATCCCAAGGGCTTGTTAGAGTGCCCTGGACCAATAATGAGCAGATCGTCGACGTAAACAAGAACAGCGGTGAAGGTCTGGCCTCGCGGACTGACAAACAGTGCGGGGTTAGCGGTGCTGCGCTGGAGCCCGCCATGAAGGAGCGTACTTCTGATTTCTTGGTTCTAGGACCGAGGCGACTGCTTCAGGCCATAAAGGGCTTTACGCAGTTGCCAGACTCTCCCAGTGCCATCGTCGAAGCCTGGGGGCTGCACCATGTAGAGCTCCTCACCCTCCAGTGAACCATGGAGAAAAGCGTTGCTCACGTCCATCTGATGCAACTCCCACCTGTGCTGGGCGACCAGAATGAAGAGTGTCTGGCTAGTGGAGAACCGGCCAACTGGGGTAAAGATCTGGTCGTAATCGACCCCAGGAATCTAGGCAAACCCCTTGGCTATAAAGTGGGCCTTGTACTTGTCCAAGGGCCCGTCGGGCTTCCACTTGCGCCGGAAGACCCACTTGGCGCCGATGGCCTTCCGTCCTGGGGGAAGGTGGACGAGGTCATACACGTGGTGCTGTCAGATAGTAGCAAGCTCATCAGCGTAGGCAGCGTCATAGTGTGTGAACTCAGGAGAGGCTCGTGCCTTCCGTAGGGTGTCTGGTTCCTTCGGGCGTGCTGTGGAGCGAACTCAGAGAGCGTGTGCAACTCGAGCCCCATGTGGGATGCACGCGAGTGCAGCCGCGACAACGTACTGATGCTCATGATGAAGCATGGCGTGGCCCAGTGCGGAGCCCGGGTGAAGGTCTGCAATGATGGCCGAGGTGGTCAGGCCGAGGGCCTTGGTGCCAGGATCCCCACTCACGCCTGTTGGAGCGGAGGAGACACGTGGAGCCACAGCGGGTCGAGGCGCCATGGAGCGCGCTGCGACGGTCTGCGTGCTCACCGACGCTCTGGATCGGAGGCTGCCGCCTGGGCCACTCGTGTAGCGTGGCAGGGCAAGTGATGCCACTGAGTCCGTCGAGCTGATGGAGGCGGACGGGGTTGCTGGCTCGGAGGGGCCCACGGATGCAACCGGGGCTGTCGGCCCGGAGGGACTAGCGGACACGACTGGGGTTGCTGGCCCAGAGGAACCATCGGACGCGAATGGGACTGCTGGCGCGGAGGGACCAGAGGATGCGACTGGGGCTGCTGGGCCGGAGGAACCAGTGGACACAACTGGGACTACTGGCCCGGAGGGACCAGCGGACGCGACTAGGGCTGATGGCCCGGAGGGACCAACGAACGCGACTGAGACTGCCGGCCCGGAGGGACCAGCGGACACGACTGGGGCTGATGGCCTGGAGGGACCAAAGGACGCGAATGGGACTGCTGGCTCGGAGGGATTAGCGGACGTGACTGGGGCTGTCGCCATGGAGGGACCAGCGGACGCGACTGAGGCTGCTAGCCCGGAGGGACCAGCGGACGCGACTGGGGCTGCTGGCCCGGAGGGACCAGCAGACGCGACTGGGACTGTCGGCTCGGAGGGACTGACGAATGTGTCACCCGGAAGTGGCAGGACGGAGGATGGACTCACCACGCCCCCACGCGACGGGATAGACACGGACAAGCTGGAGCGAATGAGGTCACAAGGAAACAGGTCCTCGAAGGAGAGGGCGTCCCGGGACTCAACGATGTAGTGCCGAGAGGGATCTTAGAAGCGCCAGGCCTTAGACTGACGAGAGACACCGAGGAAGGTGCAGGGATGTCCGCGAGGGATGAGCTTGCCGCCCTGCTACGGGACGGGCAGCCACACAATGGCCACGCTGCCCCAGACGCGAGCCAGGCGCAGGTCAGCTCGCTGACCGCACCAATGCTGGTATGGTGTGGACTGGCGGGGAAGGGGATCGTGGGGAATGTGGTTCCAGACCCAGGTTATGTAGGCCATGGCTTCAAAATAGAAGCCCTCGTAGAGACCAGACTCGATCCGCATGGTGCGGACGGCGTCGGCCATAGTACGGTTCCACTGTTCGATGACACAGTTCTGGGTGGGTGTGTAAGGCACGGACGTTTCGTGGCGAATTCTGTAAGAGGCGAGAAAGGTCGCGGCCTCACCCAGGTACTCACCACCGCAATCGGAGCAAAAGCAGCGGAGTGAGCGGCCGCACTCGCGCTTCGCAAGGACAATCCAGTCTTGGATGGCGTGGGCAACATCGCTCTTCTACCGAAGGCAGAAGACCCAACCGTAGCGAAAAAAATCGTCAGTGAGAGTGAGGACATAGCGACCACGCTCGCTGACGGACTCGGTGGGGAGAGGACCCATGACGTCCGAATGGACAAGGTCAAGGGGGGCGGACGTACAGGAGGAAGACAAGGGATGCGTGGACCGGTGCATCTTCCCCTGAGCGCAGTCAATGCACTCAATTGGGCACGAGAGGGGAAAAGTCTCCAGGTCAAGGCCCTTGGTCGGCTGGGTGTGGAGCATGCTGTCTACGACGGCAGAGTGGACATGGCAGAGGCGGTGGTGCAAGAGGCGAGTGTGCTGAGGAGAAAGCGTACTCGTGACAAACACATGGCCTATGGTGGCTGACGGGGAGGAGACGGAAGGAGAGGAGGAGAGGCGAGGTACATGCCACAAGTTGCTACGGGTGGTGGCATGCAGCACGACAAGGCGAGACGAACGCAACGACACAGTGCCAACAAAACACGAGTGTACAATGTCCATGCTCATGCGGTCAAGGGCAGTGACGGACAGAAGGTTGAGCTCAAGACCATGGACGAAGAGGACATCGGTCAGAAAGACGTCACCGGAGGGACCACGGAAATGAACGACGCTAACACCACGGAGAGGCAACACTTGGCCAGAGCCTGCCCGGACACCGGAAGCATCACCTACAGGACCGAGCATGCTAAAGGCCTCATGATAGGCCATCATGTGATGCGTGGCCCCAGAGTCGATGATCCAGGTCTCAACAGGGTCCTGGACCGGGGTCGCAAGATCACTAACAGTCACATGGCAACAAGCAAGGGACGCGGACGCGGTGGAAGGAGGTGCGAATCGAGATTGCCAATTGTCAAGCCAAGCAACGTTGTCCTCGGAGGGGGAAGTGGAGACCATGAGAGATGATGAGGCAGTCAAGGAAACGGGGTACGACCGTAGCTCAGTCTCAGTCATGCAGGGCTGGATTGGGGAGCAGGATGTGATGCAAATCGCACTTCCCTGGGGAGGAGGGCGAGGCAGGCTGAGCTAGAGCGCAATGAACTACTCTAGCTGGCGCTCACGGGAGGATGACCCGGGAGTGTAGACGATGTGCAAGGTGATGGAGCCAGAGCCCGGGTAGAAGGAGGACTACGCCGGCATTAAACGGCTGCGGCGCTCGTGTCGACGGGACCGGCGAAGCAACCGGAGTGGTGGAGCTACTGGACGAGGCAAAGGTGTCAGAGCCGGCGACAGTCACGGCGGCAGAGGCGAGACGGCGCTCGCGCTAGCCACGCCTGGTGGCGATGACGCGGGCCTCATCCATCGGTAGAGGGCACGTGTACCACCCGTGCCCGGGCTGGCCACAGTTGTGGCAGACCGAGCCGCCAGCGATGGACCCGGTCGACGACTGCTGCTACTGTTGTTGCTGACCTTTGCCTTTCTTGTTCCGATACTTCTTCTTCCCCGATGAGGATGAGGTAGCTGCGGCACTGGAGGCGACGACCACGGAGGCGACGGTAGGGGAGGCGACGGCAGGGGAGGCGACGGCCTACGTGCGATGGAGTCGAGACTCCTGAAGGGCTTCCTCAATGCGGAGGAAGAGCTCATATGCCGAGGGCATGAGGGTGCCCTAGACCGCCATGGTGGAGAGACCGTCGTGAGGGTAGTGGACAAAGACGTTCTTGTACGCTTCGGTGGTACCGCGCTTGATGGTGAGGAGTGCGACCAAAGGGGGTGGGGCAGAGGTCCCGAGGGGACGAAGGATGTCCTCCGCTCGCTGCCAGTAGGAGGTGACCGTCTCGGTCTCCCCCATGTGCAGGGATTTGAACTCCCGCAACAAGCAGCTAGTCTCAGCGTTGCTGGACAGGAGATGGAGACGAGTGAGAACGTGCCACGCGGTTGCAGGGTCTGGGGTGGCGCCAGCAGTGAAGTCGCCCAAGAAGGGCAAGAGGGCGAGGCGGGAAGCCGAAGGGGCGACATGGACAAGAGCCTGGACTGCACGACCAGCGTCATACAACTGGTCGGCCAGGGTGGCATCATACGGCAGGGTGTAGTATGCCCACAAGCCCTCACCCTGCGTCCAGATGCGAAAGCTGAGCTCCCAGCTTCGGAACTTCTCGTCGGCTTGAAGCGGCGGCGGCGGCGTCTCAAAGTCTTTTTGCTTGCGGCCGGCACCCAGAGTGGGGCCAAGGACGGAGGTCACTGTCTGCCGCTAGCGCAGAGTCTGCTGCTGCGCCAGATATTGCGTGGCAGCGGACACAGTTGGGCTGGTGTGCCCTTGGAGGGGGGAAGGACGGAGGTGCATTGGGGGCATACCGGGAGACTAACGGTTGCAGTGCCGCGAGCTGCTGCGTCAGGGCGGCGAGTTATTGCTGAAGAGCAGTAAGGCGGTCAAGGTTGTCGCCAATGAAATCAGAGGGCTGCTGGCGCCGCTTCTCAAGCTACTGCTGCTACTTCCGCTGTTACTGCTGCTCCTCCTGCTATTGCTGCTCCTACTTCTCCTGCTCTTCCTCCTGCTCTTGCTACTACTGCTACTGTTGCTGCTGGTACTGCTGTTGCTGCTGCCGCTGCTCCTCTTGCTGGTACTGGTGCTGTCGCTGCTGGTGTTGCTACTGCTGCTACAGCCGCTGCAAGAAAGGGGGGGTAGGGGTCCCCCCAAAAGAGGAGGACCCCTCCCCAGTGGGGCTACCAGCCATGGTGTGATGCCCTTTGTTTTTTTTTTTAACCTCTATGGGGTGCTGACGTTAGCAGTGATGTCTGTTGAGGGTGGTGGACGTCCTGCCCACCCTTAGGATTAGTACCCCCTTCCCTGGATCCCTTCTTTGGTTTTTTTTTTGTGAGTTGATGATGTCAGTAGTGACATTAGCAGCTGCTGATGCTGCTGCTTCTGCTGCTACTGCTGCTGGTACTACTGCTGTTGCTGCTGCAGTCGTTATAGGAAAAGGGGGATGGGGATCCCCCCAACAGAGGAGGACCCCTCCCCACCGGAGCTACCAGCCATGGTTTGGTGCCCCTTGTTTTTTTCTTTGTGTTGCTGATATCAGCAGTGGCTTAGGGTGGTGGGAGTTCTACCCACCCTTTCTTTGTCCTTCTACCTTCCCTTTCTCCCCTTTTTTTTGTTGATGACGTCAGCAATGACGTTTGTAGTGACGTCAGTAGTGGGATGTTGACGTCAGCAGTGGCGATTGTTAGGGCCGCTGCTACAGCTGTTGTTGCTGCTGTTGCGACTATTTTCTCCTGGTGCGGCTACTACTACTGTTAGTGCTGCTGCTGCCTCTGCTGCTACTGTTGTTGTTGCTGCTGCTGCTACTGCTGCTGTAGCTATTGCTACTGTTGCTGGTACTGTCGCTCCTGCTGTTGCGGCTAAGGCTGTTGCTGTTGCTGCGGCTGCAGTTGCAACAGCAGTTGCTGCTGTTGTGGGTTGCTTCGGCTGCTGAGGCTCCTATAACAGCGGCATCAAAGCAGGTGCGGTGGGGGAATTTGTTTTTGCTCGTTTTTTTTCTCCTTCTTCCTCGTTTGTCACAGCGGGCAGCTGCCCACTGGGAGCAGACAGCTGATCGCTGGCAGCAGCGCGTTGCTGCTCGCTACTCGCTTGCTGCAGGCAACGAGCAGTAGTAGTAGTTGTTTGCTACATCTGCTGTTGCGGCTGGCTGCTGATGCGGCTTGCTCCCGTGCCTGCTGCAGCCTGCTGCTATAGCTGTAGCTTCGCCGCTGCTGCTGCTCGCTGCTGCTACGGGCTGCTGCTCCTGTGAGCTGCTACTACAGGCTGGTGCTGCTACGAGCTACTACTGCGGGCTGCTGCGAGCTACTGCTTTTGCCTACTGCTATTGTTGCACGCAGCTGCTGCTCATTGCTACCGCCACTGCTTGTTGCCGTTGCCTGCGGCTGCCATTGCTGCAAGCTGGTGCTGCTGCGTGCTGGTGCAAGTATCTACACCTAGGTGACGTTGCCGCGTGCGTCGTCACCTGTAGGTGTTGGACGCGGCCTGCCGCTCACCTCCTCGCGTCACGTGTGGGGGTCAGTGTTGTCGAAACAATTTTGGCAGCATTTCCCTTGGCCCAGTGGCGGTGGGAAAAAATCTGACGCCGCCACCAGGCGGGTCAATGCTGCGGGAAAAAATCCAGCAGCATTTCCCCTGCACTGGCGCATATGGGACTCCGCCAGCGTTGTCTGGCACCTGTACGCCAGTCTTCTGCTGCTACTGCTACGCTCTGGCTCTGATACCAAGCTAGAAACCTAGGCAGCAGGTTGGGGCAGCATGCGTTGTCGATGCAGCGTGCGGGCTTCCACGCTCGTTGCTTAAGTCTGCTGCCCCCTCAGTCTGCTGCTCTATAGACTAAGTTTGGAAGCTCTAGGTTTGTTACTCCGAAGTGGGCGTGCCAGTGTTAGCGCCAGAAAGCAGTTGAATACTGAAAGTAACTGATAAGCAATGAAGAATGAGCAACAATGGGAGACCCCTCCAAGTTCTATCTCCCCCCCACTAGTGTAGAACTTGTTACTCAGCTAACCAGCCAATCAGAAAATAGTCCTAGACCTATTTTCTGGCAGGCAGGGTTTTCTCGGTGAGCTCTGCCAGACGCCCGACAGCCCAAAACCCGGGCGTCGTCCGTTTTGCCTGAAAACTGGACCATACCATAACATCGACGCTACAAACGCAGTCGTGTGGTCAAAATCAGCTAGAAAAGTAGCTACAAGAAGTTATGGCTGCACGAAACCAGGCAGTGTCTATGATAGTCGACGATGCCAAACAGGATCATACAACAGGAGACATGGACCCTAGGCATCGCATGATGCTGCAGACGCAATGCCATAGCCAGACACAACGCTAGGTGCATGCAGGCAGCATCCGCAGTGGCAGTGACCGCCGGCGGCCCGACCACCGAGGAGGCCTGCCGATGGACCTGAGCGCATCGCCAGAGGAGGAGGCTCCAGGGACGGGTGAATGGGCCTCAGCGTGCGACGGCTCCACCGAGTGACACTCCAACGACGTCAAGTCTCGCCGTCAGTCATCTACACGCCAATGTACACAAGCCGGGAGGAAACAACAGAGTACAATGAGAGATGCACGAAAACCAACACTTCTCTGAACCTCAAGGCTTCCCTCTCCATGGAGGGGAGATGAAAGGACTTATAGACACCATCACCGCACTATAATTGTGATAATGGCTTCGACTGATGGGAGACCCAGTTCCGAATGCGGGCCAATTCTGAGGGTGTTTGACCATACTACCACAGACAGTACCACACCTGTGATGCTCAATTGGTCCAAAAAGAAACAAGAACGATGCGCAACATGTTGTAAGCCATGTTGTAGGAGGCCGTGGTCGACTTTCGTCCCTTCCTGGGCGAGGCCGAGACCGGGACACGAGTAGAACTACTCAAGGGCTGGGAGTTTGCCTTCGCACTAGTTGTTGCAGAGACCAATGCTACACGGTTGGCTTGACTTCGTGTGTTACAATCTTTGCCAAGGTTCCTCTGTGACTACGAAAGGCACGTCATGCATCATGGAAAGTGCCTCGTGACTAGTGGCAGAACGCAAGTGTGGGCACTGAACACTCATGATGAGAACACGCTTGGGTCACATGAAGCTCTCCACAGGGTTCAACCATGTGACCTTCTTTGAGCAGTCGGAGTCCTATGATTGCTCATGTGGGCTCATCGTTGCCTTCTCAAGGAAACAATGACTTATGAGGCTGATGTTGCCCATGAGGAGGGTCCACTTGTTGCGGTACTGACTACGACCCCTCATATCCTTGTCCCTATTTTTCAGCCCCACATCCACTGCTTTGTCCTCCTCTTCCTCCACCCCGAGTGGCCAGACTCTGGACATTGCAGCGACCATAGAGGGAAAGAGGAGAAAAAAGAGACATAAAGGGACAGCAATAATAGGAGTAGCCCGGAAGCAATCGTAGTAGGCACTCTGTCCACTTTTACAACTGCAGGGGTACTCATTGCTATGCAGATTGCCAGCAACCCCTTGAATGGACTCAAATCATGCGCGGTCTCTAGGCTATGCACATGCAGAGGATATCCTCTCACCCCAACAAATCACCCCCATGATGTGTTACATCTGACATCTGAGACTTTAAATTTTGCTAATCTATGATTGTGATATGAACTTTGTAATTCCTATGTGATAAATTTTGTCAATAACTGCAACTTCAATTTCTTCAAACTACTGGTCAATATTTCCATGGTACTTTATTTCCATGATGTGCATCAAGTGCAATCGCATATTTGAGTATTCGACTATCTGCCATGAAAAGGCGGACTAATGGAACAATTTCATAAGCACTCCCGCTTTCAGTCAATGTTTTCAACAATCATGTCTTGACCACATTTTTGCACTATGCTTCCTGTAGTTCGTGGGCATCACTGAAATGCAGCCATGTTTGTGCATACAAGTAGGTTTGAACTTGGCCACATGAGTCTTGGCCAGGAGGGTGCACGGCCTCCATGTGAAGAGGACTGTTTAAAAAATTATTGCACTAATGACGGCCGGTAGATTCAAAATGCAAGGTTTTTGACACAATGTTGAAGTTCCCTTAATTCAGTCACAGAATATCCAGTTCACTACACTACCAATCACCTTTTTCAGTAGAATGAGAAGAAAGGGGGACCGCGGCTCTGCTCCATAAAAGGTTTCATCGATTGCCAAAACGCAACGACAAATCGGCAAACATCGAAACAGAATATCAAACATAGTCACAAGAAAAGGCAAGTTTGTGACTTACCTTGCTGTCTTACGTTTGTCCATGTCAGCTCGTAACGTAGACGAGGCACATTGAAACATCATTGAATGCTGAGTCTAGTGATTGTAGAAATCAACACATTTTTCAGACTTTGAACTCTTGGTCTCGCCATCCACGCGTGTAAGCACACAGTCTACCTGACAGCTTTTCAGAAACGCCGTCAGACAAACTATTATCTAGACAAGCTCGATGCAATCGCTCAATTGCTTGAGTGAGAAACTGAGCTTGTCTGGAGGTTGAAGTGGCATCCTCATGCTCGAGCAAAGTAATCACTAGTCAAGACATTAGAGAGCAGCCAACCCAGGGATTGAACAAAACAAAACATTTCAAATGACGCTCTATACTTGATAGGAACTTGTTTGTACTATGTTTTTGATCCTTGAAATTTGTTGAGAAAAAATCATATCCAATTTTGACCACTCTCAAAACAATTAGAATCAAAGTTAAACATCAGGTTTAAAAGTTTATTGACCTCAAATTTTACCTTTGTAAAATTGAGGAGGACCTTATCACGAATGTGAGACCTGGTGTCCGTCTGATGCTTGTAGGTCGTTCCCTTCATTACCACTCTTAATTATGCGAGCCTCAAGGAATTCATTTCCTAAATCGTTTAGAGGTCTCATTGATAGATGTGAACTGTTGATCCTTGCAAACTTGCTGATATGGCGGGCAGTGTGGCATAAGAAACTTCAAATGGGATTTGTCCATCGGTGCAAAGGTCATAGAATTTTGTGCTATCGCAGTTGTTGGTAGCTTGACCGTCCATTGAGCGCCATGTGGCTCTCACAACATTGAGAGAAGCTGTTTGAGTACAGGTTTTGCAACTTCATTCTGCACGCAACTCTGTGAATGGAAGGCATTTGATAGTTATATCCAATTGCAATAGCGAGCCATCAACTTCCACCAGAATCCGTTGGTAAACCTCTCATCTCTATGGAGTATGATGGAGAAGGGAACTTTGTGTAGTTGCACGACGTTGTTGAGAGACACCTATACTATTCCCTTGGCTGTGACCATTGTCATTGTAGGGATTAAGTGCAACATCTTTGAGAACCGACTGACCATGACAAGAATTGTGTCAAATCCTTTTGTTCTGACAAGCAAAACTATGAAAAGATGCATGGAGATGTACAACCATGGTTCTTTGGGTACTAGAAGCAGTTGAAGCAAGCCTGGAAATTTGGTTTGTCTCGACGCCATAAGTCGAGAGAAACCAAAGTGGTCTAGTTTTTTAATGCTAATTTGGATCTTGTCCCACTGGTAATGATTTGCATGTTTTTCCCATGTTTTTTCCTTGTCCAAGTGTCAACGTGGACGATATCATTGTAATCCAATCGCATGCAACTTAGCTCACTGTTAAAGGGTCTCATGACGTGGCGAGTGCACAGTCTTGTTGAACCAAAACAATCCTTTTTTTATCCGCCAATCTCCTTTTGCGAATATACTCAAAAGGCACGGGTCACTTCCAACAAGTAATGTACTTGTCTTGGCCCCAAGTGCTTGGCATCCACATAGTGCATCCCCTTGAATTTTTCACTAGACTGTAAATGATTTTGTAGTCAGATTTGGACTTGAGGAAATCCATCCTTTGAGTTTCTTCATGGATCACACTTCTATAAGTCTTGATATATTTCCCTACCCCGTGATTGCTGTGGATGACAGACCATCGGCATTTGAGATATCGCCGGCGTGTCATCAACTTGTGCACCACCAACATCTCCTTTATTTGTACCACATAATCTAGCTCCAGCCCGTGTAACTTTCTTGGAACATATGTGGCAAAATTTTCTCTACCGCTGTTTTTTCTTGGAAGAGATCGGCTCTGATTGCTAACTTGAATGGGACGGTTGCCATGATTTTTTCCATCGTCTAATCCGCCAATCATATGGCTTTCACCAAGGTTATAGAATTTCTCAAAGATTTCATTTCTTCTTGTTTTTCATCTTGTCAAGTGCTCTCAATGGTTTTACGAGTGAGATTGAAGAGGGGCGTAGACACTCTAGTGAAGTCCTCCACAAATGGATGACAGTAGCTGCAGAACCTTGAAATACTTGGACTTCACAAACATTGGTGGACGTTGGCAAGCTGGGATCTGCCTCCACCCCCTCCTGGTCCACCTTGATTTCTTTGCTACAAAATTTGTGTCTGTAAACTTGATTAAATGTCTACCAAAGATCTTAAAATATCAAGCACTGTTCAAAGATGTCCCTCGTGCCCCTCTGATGGGTCATTTAGATGCATAGTGACAAAAGTGTTGAGTTAAGATAAGAAAATGTTATTCATAGCTGCCATTAATTTTGTTTGGAACATTTTGATTCAAAACAACATAACCAGTGACTTGAATTACCCATACCATACGCGGAGTGATTTTTTCTAATGCAATGGTGATTCACATGAACCTGATGATGGTGACTACAAAAGTCAATTTTGGTGAACTTTTATGCCCCTTGGAGTTGGTCAAAATTCTTGTGTGCTTGTGGAAGGGAGTAACACATGCTGCTTTCTTCAACACCTTGTAATCCACTTACACCCACATCCTTTCACCAAAGATTTCAAGGGTCATGTAGGATGACATGAATGGCTAGATACGCTTTTGACTGAGCATCCCATCCCAGTGCCTTTTGAACTCACTCGATGAGTAGTTTCTCATCTAAAAAATACCCCTTGATCTCAATATCTTGCTCGGTTTTAGGTTTCTCTTATGGTGAATATGTTTTTTAAAGGTGGTTGTAAGGGCATTTTGTTGGGAAAAACCCGTTCATTTTCCTTGCTGATTGGTGCAAAATCCTGCGGTCCGCTATACCGTACTAGCGCGTGAATTGATTAGGCACTTGAATTTCATTTTTTGAATGAATTCACAACCTTGGGGTATTTGACAGGAATACAAAATCCCAGGTATAGTTTTGTCACAGACACAAAACAATAGCTCATGGCAAGCACTGAGGTCCCTTGCACAACACCCAGTGCACGAATTGAACTTCGGAGTTCAAATTCTCCACCGGCGTCTCCGACCATGCCCGGGAACCATTTGGCAACGTGCATAAATTGTAAGACTGTCGCCCGATCTTGAACCGGCCCCAAACGCTAGCTGGCACGAGACATAACATGGGCAAAAGCCTAATCTGTCACAAATTCAAAACCTGACGTAGTAATTTGATACAAACATAAAAACATTGCTTTGCAAATATTAAGAAATTGATTCACGTTCTAGTACGACAAATCTTTTAGATGTCAAGGTCAATGAGGATTTTTGGGCCTTTTGCTTCTGCTACTACCACCTTGCATCCGCCTCCCGGTTCCACATAGACTAGTCTCACTTATGCTCTAGGTTGTGTGTACCACGAGGTCACGGTCAGAGATATTGCCATTGTGCGTCGGCTTCCACTTTCTGTAGTTTCCCCCTCTCTTGCTTCATGTTGCCTGATTTTCTGTCGTGGATTGATCAATCAAATGTGCTGCCTTTTGCTGTAAATGTTGACATTAATCCCTTTGATGAACCATTCAACTTATGGTTTACGACGTTACATGAAGTATCCCTTGTAGATGATTTCGTTCTCACCCATGAGACATTAAGTTTGAATCCCCTTGTTTGCAACTCCATATAGTCCACGTTGTTAACAAATTCTACGGATTTGAAGTCCTCCATTGATGGCTTCTTCCTTTGAACACCCCTCTCTCACTGTACAAATCAACTTCCAAACTATCTTGTGACTAGAGAAACCGAGAGAAGCTCATGCGTCCATTAGTGGTGGTACCATTTTGTGACTTATGCAATCTCGTGGTTACAACTTCGGCCTTGTGCCCTTTTTTTCCTATTGTTGATTTTGTGATAAGTGTGTCTAGATCAGCAAAACTATGGTCATGTTGATGGACAGAGTCCATCTCTACTGGCCTAGATGTCTCCGTCGACTAGCACTTCCGCCCGCCACAGTAAGATTTGCGGCTTTGGCATCGCAATAGGTGAATTCTTGCATCTGAGCATGGTAGGCGATGCAGCTCATTTTCTCTACAACTGTATGATGTACTGAAAGTTACATTGAATGTCGAATGGTGCCATCCCATGCCGAATCTCTTACATGAGCCCATTGTCCTAGTGGAAACACAGCTCGTTGGGGACGTTATCATTATTGGTGAATATTGTGCAAAATGAAGTTTGGCACCCTACCACATTGAATTAATGATGCAATCGTTAAGATTTGAACTGTGCGATGGAAGTCTCATTTGCCTCCATACAACATGCAAGAAGAACACACACAAAGTTTTTCAAGTTTGTTTGGGGAGTCAAATAGTCTTGCCATGTCTGATCTTTTGAAGAGGTAGAGCACATGTGATCGACGATGCGAGAGCGGTCACATGAACAGTTGATCTCCGTCCGTCGGTCCATTTCTTCCATTTCATTTCCTTTAGATAGGACTACCAACTCTATGTTGTGCCAAAAACAACTGAGGCCGTTTGGTCAATTGTCTTCTTTTTTTGTTGTTGACCCTACCACTGGTGAAGTACACCTCTATAAGCATTAACCACATCGGATGTGGTCCTTTTGAGTTTGAAGGATTGCACGACTCAAGAAGGGTCAGCCAGGTTTACTGTTTCCTCGTGATTTAATCATTTCCCTTGATGAAAATGGCTTCCATGTGCACATGTTTTGTAACTCCTCCATCGTTTGGTTAGTTCTTTGAGAAGATGGTTGTTGGGCTATTGGTCCAGATTGGCAGTGGTGTGAGCTTGACGGCTGGAGCCTCCTCTCGTTATGTCAGGTTTTGCCATAATGAGAATTGGTGGAGGTAAGGGGTTTGTCGAGTTCGTGGGTCCGGATTGGCTATTGGATTCATAGTTATGCCATTTATCACAAAGCCTACTGGTTTCACCGCCCAGGTTTCCTGGAGAGCGTCGTGTATAGCTCTCTGTTGATCCTCCATCATTTAAGTCTTCACTTGTTTTACGCTGCTTGTTTCCCGATGCACTCACTCCTTCCTTGATGGTGAGAATGCGGTTAAGGCTTGTGTGAGTTTGTCGCATGTGAGTATAATTGTCGTATGTCCCTCCTATTCTATTATCCTGTGGAAACAACTCTTAAGGTGATCAGAACGTAGGTGGTGAACAGGTAGAAGTTGCAGAGCAAAAGACAATTCAAAGAGCTCGGATAATCTGATTGTTTGCAGGTACTTAAGAGTGTGTTTTGATGGAAAGTGTCTGATTTGTCGAGGACATGTACATCAGGAAAGTTCAACCTCATATCCTTGATTTGATATGTGGTTCGATCAAGAAACCCGTTTTCATTCTTTCCAGACCTTGGAGTTCCTCTGGCCAATCTGACAGACTAGGAGGCCTGGTCTTCCAATCTCGATAACCTCAAGGCTCGTGGGCAGTCTGTAGTGTATAACAAGCTCAATCCAGAAACATCGCCAGCCAACGTCTGTCCATGACCGTCCATGACCGCTGGGTAGAAAAAATCACAAATGCCATCAAACATATTGTTTGGAGTTTCCTGGAACATATCAAAAAAGGAATGTTACCTCAATAAAATAGGTTGAAAGGATTCTCCTGTCACTCTCTCGCTACCTATCCATTAGGATTTAAAGTGTTATTCAAATATATTGCTCCACCAGTTTTGCGGCCAGCTATGAGCGATAACCAGGCAGGTAGGAGCCCGGCTATCTCGAGTCACACCTGCAGCCCTAGAGCCCTTGAGTCAATCACTGCCCGAGCATGGGCTCTGGTGCTCATGCATATGTCAACCCGGGTCCCTGGGTCAATCCATCCTACATATAACAGCGGGGATCATGAATGATGCATACTTGGGGTCTTCGATGCTCAAGTCGGGTGACGCGTGCAGCGCCCCGTTGTAAGAGGCGGGTTTGAGGAACCCCCTTGAGGAGTTTGGGGGTTTCAAAAATATTGAGGGCCGCCTCCAAGTCTACTCTATTAAGATGTGGGCTGGCCAGTGTGGTCTGATCAAGAAGGTTCACAATATTTCTATCGACACCTTTTGAAAGTGGTTGACTTTGCCAGATCCTTTTGGAATGGAGCACTAGAGGTTCGAGCAGTTGGCCAAAATGATGACGTTGAAATTGAGCTGACATGCTGTGGCCTTCAAGTTTAATAAGAAAGCTCCACACATGGAGTTTACGGAATCTCATAGATCAGTGATGTTCTGAAGAGACGGCTCAACCCTTGTTCATGGAACGTTTGGCACGTTGTACCAACTAAAGACAACAAAACAGCTTCGTATGTTTCTGGTCAGACTGGTGACATGTCCCTTGTCTGCACCACATTCAAGAGAAACGCCACATTTTTGTAGCTCTAATGATATGTCTCCCCAGTGTTGAAACTTACTGACAGGATTGCATGAATTCATAGATTAATGAGATAATGCATTCACTAGAGTGGATTCTGGGAAACCTTGAAAGATATGTGGCATGCCCACCGTACTCACCCGTGGAAGAGCACTTATGAGGAAAGGACATGAAACAGAACCTTATGTTTTGCTAACCTGGCCATGCTATACATAGGAGAACTTAAGGAAAAGATGCCCTAACTTTGTAGATTAACAACATAATGCCATGACTTGCGGAAAATTTGGCAGATTGTGAAAACATATGGCATATGCCCCCAACATTCACTTGCGAAAGATCTCCAATTAAGAAAGGACATGGAACGACATGTGAAAAGTTTCCACATCATTTTTCGAGGCCAATATTTGTAAAGATACACTCATATCTTGAATATACAAATGAAAAATGGTTGAACCTCATTCTAAGACATTCATGTTTGGTATTTGCAAAGGAAGCAAACGTCAGTATGGTCATCAATGAGGCCAAAGTTAATAGACCATGAAGTGATCAGTGCATTCATGTAAACTGGTAAAATGAATGTAATAATTCCCCTTGTATGATGTGGATGGCTGCTAACTAAAGTCAAATTCCACACACAATTGTGCAGAATGGAAGTAGTCCTTTTATGATCTACATACTCGTGGCATCCAGAGAAAAAGGTTTTAGAACCGGGGACATTCCTAACTTCAACCTTAAACCCAGGGAAAACTTCCTCTAATCCACAAAATAGGAGTATTGTGAGATTTTTTGTAGAATAAAATGAAAGAAGCAAGCGAATGTCATTCTCAATGCATGGGATGAACGAGTGGGCAAACCAAACACCAATCATGTGGCCAATCAAGTTACATTTGAAAATCTTTGGGATGAATTTGTTTTCAAAATTTGGCATATAATAGCTGAATAGAGGACGTACAGGTGTACACCTTTGGTCACACCTTGCAATGAAATGGCTTTTTTGACCTTGGAGTCCTAGTTACTCTCGCGGATAGATACAAGTACCCATTTCAAAGTCCGACCTATCATTTAGCCCAGCCGGCCGATACGATGTAAAAGTTGTTAGGAAGCTACCTAGCCTTGTGCTGCTGACATGGCAACAGTGTCCAGTCAGTTGACACACTGGGAAGCAAGCACATGCAAAAAGCAGCAAGCATTAGGCTAGGGTGAATTGCAAAGTTTCATAAGCTTCAATAGTTTAGTGATGCACAGATTTTTGACAACTGAAAAGCACACAAGTCAATTACGTGTCATGATGCATGGCAGGTGGCATATGTGGTAGTGTCAGCTTGGATCAACGAATGACCTAAACCCATTATTTCAGTCGTAACTTGTAGCTTAGTGATGCACATGCATCCAAACGCAACACTATCTGAAGTTGGAGATGCAAAAACTTGAGCCAGATGCTACGATTAGTTACATACACAAGTCCGGCATGAATCGGTAGTTGCACAATGCAAAACATACAAATCAAGCTGAAAATCCTGTCGAGCAAGAAAACACTAGCACCAACATGAAAAATGCAGGGCATTTTAACTAGTCTCGAGGAATCCGTGGCAACAATATTGTAGCTGTTGGTATGTGGAGCGAACACCCGCCAATGCTACAGCCCGATTTTTTTTTTTTTTTTGGTTTTTAAGATGGTCCAGGCAGAAAATCCCTCCCACCGGGCTCCCTTCCGGAAGCTGCTACCTTGGTGACTTCTTGATCCGCTCAGCTTGGGTCCGATTCGGCGGCGGCGTGTTTGGCGGTGCCCGAGCAGGGTTGTATCACGGATTTGTATGAGCATCGGCACGACTGAGTGGTCACAGTACGTGGCACTAAGAGTCGGGATGGCTCACACCACGTCACTCCCATATGACCCTATGGTACGCATGTCCATACACGTGCAGAACGGACACAAATGTGCAACAAGGTGCTCGAAAGTCAACATGCACACACTCCACTCTCAACCAATCTCAAGCAAAGGACAAGGCCCGACAGAACGGATGGTCAACATGAACGTTCTCTACGTCAATACTTTGGTCAGGTTGTCAGCTCGCTACATGTCCATGCCAAACCTAATGACGGAGATCTCATGTCCCTACACAAGATCATGCACAAAGTGATGCTCAACAACAATGTGCTTTGTGTGTGCATGAAATACACTAGATTTCTCTACAGTGGCAAGAGTGTTTTGGTTGCCACAATGTAGAACGATGCAAGGCACATAGTGACGCTAGTAAAGAAAACAGACACTACGTCGCTTGACGAGGCGGCTCACAAAACGGACTCAACTGAGGTGGCATGATTAAGACATACTACATCAGTAACCCCAACCCCCACTGCAACATACTCAGCCTCTGATGAGCTACGTGTGATTAAGCCCTGCTTTTTGCTATGCCACAACACAGTGGTGCCACCTGGCAAGAACATGTAGGAAGTGGGACTGTAATCATCAGGGCTTCCTGGCCCAGTCAATATGAATGTAGTTGTTGAATACTTGTGAACATTGCCGCTAAAAACAGAGTTTAAGGTTTAACGCAGGAGCCACGTATCGCACCACTTGCACATCCATAGTAAGGGCTCTTGCCTAAGAAAACTACCCTACTGCCGCCTACATTTGACAAAAGATGAATTCGTGAGTGTTCGACCATGGTACAAAAATGGGTGCATGGTCATTCGCCAGCGGGCAGAAATTCCTTCTTTGTCGTTTGAATTTAGCCATTTGGTCCCGGGTTCAATGGGTTCTGAATTTAGGTGGGCAAGAAATACAGTGGCGCCGCAACCTTTAAATCAGCTTGCAGCCGGCCGATTGTAAATGTGTGTGTCCGTGTTTGTTCACACAGCTTCGTCGGTCATTGCAAATGATTGGGCGGGGGGTGGAGGGGGGAGACTAGGCAATAAGATTGCAATGACTTGTCTCATAGCACGAACAGCACATGGCAGGAGCACGAATGACACCACTACCACTACACATGCTTCTGGTCATTAGGCAGCAAAGCGTCACACAAGAATTGACCACGGGTTACTCTTTGTTGCACAGCCATGAACTACAGCTCTTGGGTGATGACGTCACTGTAGCCACACTTCTCCCAAGTTGCTGTGACCGTATCCTTCATTTCTGCCAGCCACAACCATGACTGCAGCATCCAATCAAGCAAGTTGAGTTTCATCTGTTTTAAAGCACATTCACGGGTTGGTCTTGGACTCTTGGGTCATCCACTGAGAAAACTTCTCGGCGATGAATGAATTGAAGGGACGTTGAAGTCCAACGTCCGCGGGCTGCACCTTCGATGTGCAACCCACGTGAATGTAGACAGGCACGGCGTAAGCAAATGTCTCCTTCAGCCAGGCTCGTAGGGCCTCATTGCACTGAGGCCACCACGCATCGAGGAGGACGATGCATGGTTCCTTCCCCATGGTCTTCCCTTCCTTCTAGCATTTCTTCTTGTACCAGGGGTGAAGAACATGGCGGAACCAGTCATGGGTGGTCACCTTGCTTGCCCAATGATTTTGGGTTTGCGTGAGCTGCCACCCGTGGTCTCTTGCTTTGTCCTCCATGTTTCCCGACGGTTGAACGTTACTGGTCATGCTGGCGTAAATGACCTGCAGTCAACAAAACTCGGTTGGTCATGCCGGCGCAAATGACATGCAAACTGACAAACTGAAGGGATTGATGTGGCCACAAACCTTAGCTGCATGGGTAGAACATCGCCGTCCATGGCAGATGCCACGACAGCCGTGATTTGTCGTTTGTCATCGGAGCCAATGATCGCGACATCCTTGCTGCCGCGTGGGGCCCGCGTCTTGCCGCGAGAGGGGACGATCATGATCCCCGTGTGGTCGGCGTTCACCAAGAAGCCAGGAGTCACCTTGAATGCTGCCACAATCCTGGCCAATCAGAGCATCATCTCCCATGCTTGTGCCTCCCAGTTTTCCGGGAGCTTCTGCGCCGTCGTTGTCCCAGTGCGCCTGCTCCATCCCAGATCTTTCTCCATGAACTCATGGATCCATAAGGAGATTACACCACCGTTCTCCTTCAAGTCCTCCAGGCACTCCTCCTCGACAATGCCATGGATGACAGACTGTGCGGTTAGTGCGCAGATAGGAACACCGGCTTCATCACAACCAACGGATGGCGGTCTCAAAACCCACGGCGGCCGCGCATCCCTGGCGGCAAGGCAACATCCGAAGTGCCCTCCAAGATGGGTTCGGTAGGCGCTTTCCGCGCAGCTTCCACAATGTGCTCCAGCGGCATTTTGCTTTTGCGCGCGTACCAGCCGTACAAAGTGCCGGATGCAAGATTGTCGTAAACACAGGTTCCACCAGGACCACGCCACATGCGTTGAAGGTGTCTCGCGACTTCTGGGATGCTATGGCACTTTTGGACGGCCGCGTTGATGCAGCTGAAGTGGTCGTGACCAATCCAGTTGACGTAGCCACCCCGCTTTCGCACAGCCGTTTTTGACGTGGTGGTGCTTGATTGTGAGGTTGCACCGCATGCTTGGTTCATCATCGCTGCTTGGCGTTGTGTCTAGAGCAGTAGTGAGGGGCTGGCCTGCGGCACGAAGAATGGCATGACACGCGGACTGCTTGCGCGGACTTCCTTGGTGTAGTTACCATAGTCTATACCTCTATCACACCTAGCACAGGATGCTTTGAAGCTGGATGATCTAGCAAGGATGCAAGAGAGTGTGGACATGACCTTGTACTTGTGCCTCATTGGCTCTCTGATCTCCTTGGCCATGACCATGCAACCCAACATTCCCTTTGCCGTCAACATCCTCTCATTGTTCTCATACCATATTGTCACCTAAGTTTGCATGGTTTTTTGCAAAGGAATTTTTTTTCTGCCTAAATTCAACCACACGGAGTCGTTTTTTTGCCCATTATCGAACTACCCCACACCTGAACATGCATGGGTAAATTCGAACCGTACCGGTTTGATTCCCGTTGGAAGCACGCCGTGTCCATTGCTTGAACACTCGAATTTGAGTCCTCTTCACACGGCGGATCGCAGGTGACGGCTCCAACCGCACGCTGTCGGGCTGTACATCCCCCCCCCTCCCCCGCGGTACCCCTTGCCACGCTTTGCAGGATTGCGCTTCGCGCAATTCGCGCATCGTGCTTTGGCTGCAGCTTCTGGCACCTCAAGTTTACAAAATGATCTCTTGCCACTCATTCCAGCCCCAACACCATGGCCGCCAACACCATCACCGCCTACTTTGAGAGGTGCTCCCGCGACGAACAACTCTCTCACATGCAACGTGAGGTTCAACGCCTCCCACCGAAGTAAAACAGTTGTAGGACCAACCTTCATCGTGTAGGTGGCCTGAAGGACTGCCTTGGCCTCCTTCGTGGCCTCCATCAAAGGAGATACAATCAGGAGGTTACCCACGTAGAACAAGATGGCTATGAAGCTCTCAACTGTCCATCCAATAAAGAGAGATGCATCCGTATGAAAACACAAGTTACCGACACGTGTCGGTGTACGTGTGATCTTATGATTCTATTATCGAGACAACTGTTTTAGGCCGTACAAGGCCTTCGTAAAGACCAGACCTTATTACCGTCCTCAAAGCCAGGTGGCTAGACCATGTACATCTTCTCTTCTAGGATGCCATGGAGGAACGCATTGTCCACATCTATCTCGTACAGTTCCTAGTCATGGTGAGCAACAATCCGAAATAGAGTGTGATCAGTGGTCATGTGGCCAGAATGTGTGAAGGTGTCAATAAAATCCATGCTCCCAACCTGTGAGAACCCCTTTGCCGTCAAGTGGGCCTTGAAATGGTCTAGTGTGCCATCAGGCTTCACCTTCTCACAAAGGTCACACTTGGCTTTTTACAGCGGAAGGCTATATCCGCCCTGGCGGGAGGTTGACAAGTTTATAGACACCATATTCACGGATGGCTCTTCACCCATCCTTAAACGTAAAACGCCACTAATCTGCATCTTGACTCGAGAGTGCCTCCTTCATTGTGCTTGGATTAGGTGCCGTCAAGGGAGAGCTCCGCTTGGCTAAAACACATGCCTCCAAAATAGGCCAAACCATGACCAGGTCAGCTGCGACATTGTAAGTGACAGAAACTCTTCGGAGGCCAACTATGGACCGACAGGGTACGGTGGACGCACTTCGGTGTGGTTTTCCTAAACACTCAGGCCAAGGGCCTTTGTGCTACGTTTTCCACTCTGAACACTACGACCGGGAATTCTAGGTACCGAGTTGGCTGCCTGCTGAGTTTTGGAGGCTAGTGGTCGAAGACAGCCACCGACCTTAGGGGAGTGTCTCGAAGCTGAGGTGCATACCTCTGGCTACATAGCAGGCAATCTGTCCACAGTCATAAGGGCTGCAGGCCCGCAGGGAAAGAGAGAGGTTGTAGGACGATCATGGACAGGTGCATGCTCGTGCTTGGAGGAAACAGGAGTACGCATATGACCTGGTGTGAATGGTGGTATTACCAGTGGCACAAGACCGTGTGTACCAGAGAAAATTGGCAAAGGCACATGTGTACCTGTGGTGATTGGCACTGGAATTGGAGCAAGTGTGCCGAATGCAACTCACACTGGCATGGACACAGGTGTGCTAAAGGGGATCGACAGTGTCATGGGAGTAAGTGTGCCAGAAGGGACTGACACTTGGAGGGGAGTCAGTGTGCCACAGGGGACCGACACTGACACGGGAACAGATGTGTTAGAGGGGACTGACACCGGCATAGAAGTAGGTTTGCCAACGGGTACTGATGAGGCCAGTGGACTAAATCTAAAATTGGCGGGATCGTATCAGCCGGAGATTGGACCCCGCGTGAGGAGGTCAAAAAAGATCCATCCGTAGTCTGGACTCCCCCATCCGCCGCGAAGCCACAAAGGTGGGAACGTGGTTGGCAGCCAACAGTATAATACTAGATTGGTCATGCCATGTGAGAGCCTCAAAGAAGAGAGCGTCTTGAGAATCGACAATGCACTGACAAGCGGGATCTATGAAAAGTCAAGTCTGCTATCCCCCGGTATTGCTAAGGGAAGCACTCATGCGATTTTGTGGTGAGACCCTTGACCTATGCTGGTCTTTGGTGTACCAGACGCAGGCTAGGGAACCCCAGACATAATGGACTTTGGCACGAAGGCTGATCCATAGCTCATACGGCATGACATAATCTAGACGAGGACTGTGTGGTAGGCGGTTCTAAACCCAAATCATGTAGGAGAACTCCTCAAAGGCAAGGAATTTAGGAAGATAGCACTCAGACTGTACAGCCTCCATAGTATGGTTCTAGCACTCAGATACGCCTCTCTGCTATGGGATAGCAGGGCCAGAGAGCTAGTGAAGAACACCGCACTCAAAAAAGAAGGTGTCTATCTTGCCTAAGAGCTCACCACTAGGATCCAAGGGAAACTTATGGAGGGTGTGACAAGACATCATTGTTCTTATGGCGGAGGCTATAGACCCACCTCATCCGGGTGAAGTCATTGGTCAGGGTGACGATACATCGACCCCAAGTTGACAGAGACTTGACAGGGGGGAGACCGAGAAGATCTTAGTGGAACATCTCAAGTGGATGCAATGTCCGGAAGGTGGAGTTAGGATAAGTGCAGGGACGCATTCAAACCTGTGCACGAAAGAGACAGTCGGTCTTGGACAACTTCTTGAAGGAGGCCGCGTCAAGACCAATAATTGGCTGAGTTTAAAGGAGCTTGGGTACAATTTCCGAGGTCAAATGGCAAAGGAGGTAGTGCAGAAATTGTTTTTGCTCAGGAGAGAGAACACCAGTGACAAACACATGCATAGATGTAGATGAAGGAGAGGAGGCAGTGGGAGTGCAATAATACACATGATGCAAGCCATTGATAACTCAGGCACAATGAACTGTAACACGAGTGTCGAGGGTAGTCATAGTGGCAGAGTCCGTAGAATACTCAACAGAGAGATCCATTCTAGTTAGTGTATGAAAATGGAGGAGGCCGAGCTCGAGAGTAGGAACAAAGAGCGTAATCGAAATGTAGAAGGGGCGAGTCGGGCCATCCAAAGACACTATCCTGACGCCCTGGACAGGCAATGACTGACCAGACCCTATGCGAGTGGACTCAACTGACGCAATGGGATTGAGGACCAAAAAGTCACTACAATGACAGATTATGTGCTGGGTGGCGCCAGAGTCAATGATGCAAGTGGCACTTGTCCCACGACTTAATGTCAATACAGAGGAACTGGACACATAGCATTCTACCTTTACTGGACGCTCAACAAAGGAATTAGAACAATGACGAATATCATGAATCAATGAATCGTCAGGCCAATCACTATTGTGAGGACCATCCTTGTCACAAGCAGACTCAGCTCTCCTACAAGCATCACCACGGGAAAGGAGCACGGTAGGACAAGGTGTTTGTGGACAACTCAGTATGAAAAAACACACACACAAACCTCCCTAAGTTTGTAGTGCTAGTAGCTGACGAGGCTTCACAATCGTGCGATCGGAGGATCCTAATCATTGTCACCACTTGAGGATGCGACATTGTCCACTGCTGTCATGGTGCGACGGCCCATTGCGATTGGTCCATTTGTTGTTACAAAACATCCATGCTCATGCCATCAAGAGCAGTGATAGACAGAAGGTTGAGCTCAAGGCCATGAAGATACAATAAATCGGTGACATAGATGTCACTAGATGGACCGCAAAAGCAAACAACACCAACAACAGAAACAGGGAGCACCTGGTCCAATTCATTCTAAACACTCCGGATATCTCCAATTGGGCCAGGAATATTGAACGTATGATGGAAATACAACATTTTATACGTAGCGCCAGAGTCAATGATGTAGGTGCCATCAAGTTAACGGATAGACGTGGCAATGTTACACTGAGTGACCTGACATGACGTGGGCAACATATGTTGCGCATGATATTGAGATACAATGCGTGCCTACCAACTTTCAAGCCAGGTAAGATAATCCAAGATAGGAGGATGAACACAACGGCCATCCACATGGGGATCACTGTGGAGAGCATCCTCAGTATGAAAAGTTTCTGTGACCTTCTGGCTAGCACAAATGCAAATCCCAATTACCTGGGACTGACATGAGAGAGGATGCCGTGTTAGTGCGTAATGATCTGCTCTAGTAAGCACTCACAGCCACACAACCTAGGAGACGAGAGGTACTACAGTTTGGCCATGTCAGAGGGATGTGCAAAGGTGTAGCTAAGCTACGATAGTAGAGATGACCATGCGGGACAAGGATTCCGTGAAGAAAATTCTAGACAGGAGGCGTGGGAGGAGCCAGGGACCCATTCACAACTACTGTGGTCCAATGGGAGGAGGTGGCCATTGAGAAGATGAAGGAAACATCAATAAGAGGCATAGCGGTGGCTATAGTAGTACCAAGGCACCACTTACACTCGTGATGCATGGTACGAACAACACAAGAATCATTCGTGGATGATGGGTACGTGTACAAGCAATGATCCCACTAGCCACAATTGTACCAGAAAAGAGTGCTGCAACGATAGGAGATGTTGTTTAAGGGCTGTTGGATCTTCCCCTTCCCCTTCTTCCCATGTCCCTCCTTGCTGCGACCAGTACCACACATGGCTCTAGCAGCACCAGGAGTCTCAAACAACGGATGCATAGGAGAGGTGGCACGGACTGCCGCCAATTCTTTTGTATCTCCATGATGTGGTCGGGTGTCCTGAATTTCCTCCTCCCATGTTGCCGACACCACATGCGTTGACTCTGCTGTCATCATCGTGTCGCTCTATGCCGGCTACGTGACCACCTTGATGCCACCATTCTGGAGTCAATCCTACAAAAAAAAAATCCAGCATTTCCCCCGCATCGGGAACGTTTTGAAGCTGCCACTAGGCGGCTCAAGAAAAATACGTGGTAGAGTCTTCCCTACAGTGGCAGGTATGGAGGTCTCTGAACGTTGGTTAGCACATGTATGCCGTTGCTTCTGCTCATTCTGCTGTGTTTGTTACGTTGTACCCCTGATACAGAAATGGGAAAGATGTTGTGCTAATCTGGACAACACCATTTTCTGTCGCCTCACACACTTTGACTAAAGTATGTAGCCTACTACGTCCAGACTTAACGCCCAAGAAACACCGGCTGCATAGCTGCGGAAGGGAAAACATGCACTCAATACTTTGTACTAGAACTGTAGCTGAAAGTGAGTACTTACTGAGCTAACACAAAGAATGAGGCGTTGTGCGAGGCCCCTCCCACACTAACCTAGGCCCTCACCTCCGAGGCTTGTTGTTTAGTCTACCAGATAACAAGGAAACTCTACTAATTTCTGGCCTGTGGGCTTTTCTCGGTGACCCTGCCAAACGACCGACAACCCCAACACCGGGCGTCCTCCGTTTTTCCCAAAACTTGGACCATATCAAAGCATGCATGGTGCGAAACGGAGTCAGAATCATCTATGAAGTTCAGGAGAAAACGTATGGCTGCCTGAACCTAGGCAAACCCTTTGCTACTCAGAACAGTCGAGTATGACTGTCAATGAAATGAGTGACGGTGGATGTTGCCGATGGATTTTGTCGCGGAATGCTACCAAGTGGGAGACTCCACACAACAAGATGGGAGTCATGTCTCTCATGATGGTGCGATGTCCCCAGCATAATCCAGCACCTGCCGTCGTCAACCTCCACAGAGTCAGTCATTTGCATGAGCATGTACAACGACGGAGAGGTCACATTACAGATCTATTAGACAGTGCATACACAACTCACAACAGTTGTTCTGTACGCCATATCCACCCAACACTTGGTCGTTAATGGGTACACTTACAAGTGGGAAAAACATCGCAATGCGTGTAGCCAATCAGGCTACATCTTTCTTTTGGGAGGCATTGTAGTCTCGTAGAAGAGTAGAAAGAAACTTTGGATTGCACTTAACTCTCTCCAGGCCGAGTACGTCCCCTTGGGTGTTGAGGTTTGTGAGAGCGCCTGCTTGTGTCGCCCCATCCAGTAGTTGTGCCAGTCCATTTGATAACAATCAGGCCCTGTGAGAATGAATGCATGGGCCAAAATGCAGAGCATGATTTCATTTCTCTCTCTCTCTCTCTCTCTCTCTCTCTCTCTCTCTCTCTCTCTCTCTCTCTCACACACACACACACACACACACAACACATCAATATTGAGCATCATCTTGTGCACGATCGTATGGCGTGTGGCGATGTTCTTGTGGTTAGGATGGACGCACACCATCAATGACTGGGTTGCCCTGCAAAAGCGTTGCTCAGTGGTTTTTTAAGTTCACAGTGTGTAATGTTGGGCATCACACATTGTTTTGTGCTACCAAATGGGGTTTTCATATTTTGCAATATTCCTAGTCTCCTTTCCCATATTCTCCATGTGGCCCCTTTGTGTTTTTCACGTAGCCCTCACTCGCCTGTGGCGTCTGACCAACACGGGTCAAAGGGGAGTGTTGGAAGTCTTGGTAACCTCTAGACTTGACGCTGCTGCCCCCATGCGCTTTACGTTGATTGACAAGTCCTTTTGCATGGTGAAGCCCGACCGGCAAAACCCAATTCACTCACAAGAGCTTGGTGTGAGAAGATGCGTGGAAGCTTCCTAGTGACACAGCCGCTGACTAGGCGTCAATGCCTGGTCAGACGGTGATGACAGTCACAAGTCGTGCACACACTGGCAAGGGTCTGGCTAGGAGACACAAGGCAAAGTGTCAGAATGCTTCAATAGCATTTGCAGAGAGAAATGACAAATGACAGGTCCATGGCATACGTACCTGCCGCGGCGCGCGACGGGTGTCGAACGCGGCAGTGCAAGATCTGTCCTAAAACCGGCCCAAAACCACTGTTTTGGCTGGAAGTTTGCGCAGACATATCAGAACGCTACGCCGTCTAAACCTAGACGTGCACAATCAAAAGTCAGATGCTATGACTGGTCACATGCATGCATCCGGCATCAAGCGGTGGACACACAATACAAAAACATGCAAATCGGGCCCACGACCAGTCCACCGATAAACTTCTGTGTGCTGCAGAAAAACTGCAGGAGGCCCTTGGTAGCTTCAGGAGCTCTGGAACGGTCGTTAGTTAGCTCCAAGATGGTAGTCCGCCACCAAATGACGCACCGGTGCCTCCAGGGTCCGCATCAGGGATCTGCACGAGTGTTGACAGGGCCAAGTGGTCATAGTAAACGATACAAGTTGAGAGGAAAGTCACAAATCACAACACCCCCCCATGACCCGATGGTATGCATGTCCATATACGTGCAGCACTGAAACGAATACAAAAACAAGTGCAACAACAAATATGACACGGACACGGACACACCCCACACTCAGCCACTTTAAGGCAAGGGGCAAAGTCCAACAGAACAAATGGCCACCAGGAACTTTCCGCGTGCTAGTGATTTTGTCAAGAAGTCAGCACGCTGCATGTGAGTGCCAACCCAAATGACGGAGATCACGTGTCGCTCCACCAGATCACGCACGAAGTGGTGCCCAACCGCAATGTGCTTTGTGAGAGCATGAAAGACACCAGAGTTCTCCGCAATGGCAAGAGCACCCTGGTTGTCGCAGCGAAGCACAATGGCGGGTACTGACAAGCCAAGCTCATGGAACAGGCGCTGCAGCCATACCGCCTCAGCAGCCCCTGCACCCAAAGCAACGTACTCTGCCTCTGATGAGCTACGTGCAGTGCAGCCCTGCTTCCCATTGCGCCAGGACACAGCGGTCCCACCGAGCAGGAACACGTAACCGGTGCGACTGCGTCCATCTGGGCTCCAGCCCAGTCGTTGTCGGTGTAGCCGTCAAGGACCACCGAAAACTGCCAGCGAAAGCAAAGTCCGAGGTACGGTGTGGAGACCACGTACCGCACCACTTTCACAGCCACGTGAAGGGCTCTAGTGTGTGGAGCCTGCGAAAACTGGGCAAGGAGGTTAACGGCAAATGCGATGTCAGGACATATGGTAGTGGCCAGGTACATCAGAGATTCAATGAGACGGAGGTACCGGGTCACATCCACTATCTCTACGAGCTTTGTGGGATCGTCAACCTTGAGGGAATCCTGCCCATCAGGCGTAAGAGGTGTGGAAGCCGTGGGCACTGCGCCGAGAAGGTCGCTGAAGCGCTCACCTACAACACATGCGTATCGGGCCTGATGTAGTAGTAGAGTGCAACGTCTTCGGTCTTGCATGATCTCCATGCCAAGAAACACCGCTGTAGGACCAAGGGCCTTCATCCTGTAGGCAGTCTGGAGGACAGCCTTGGGCTCCTTCATGGCCTCCGATGAAGGAGACGCGATCAGAAGGTCGTCAACATAGACCAGGATGGGAGTGAATCGCTCAGGCATCTGTCGAATGAAGAGAGGGATCTACCTTGCTCTGTACATATCCCGCACGAGTCAGGGTGCCAGTGCTCTCCTGGTTCCAACACCGAGGAGACTGCTTGAGTTCGTACAAGGACTTGCGCAAGCGCCAGACCTTGTCACCATCCTCAAAGCTGGGTGGCTGAGCCACGTAAATCTCTTCATCCAGCGAGCAATGGAGGAACACATTGTTCACATCCATCTGGTGCAGTTCCCAGTCATGCTGAGCCACTACACCGAACAGAGCTCAAGCTGAGATCATGCGGCCGACAGGGGCAAAGGTGTTAGTGTAATCAATGCCCTCAATCTAAGAGTACCCCTTGACGACCAAGCAAGCCTTGTGGCGTTCCAGTGAGCCATCTGGCTTCACCTTCTTGCGAAAGACCCACTTGACCTGAATAACCTTCCTCCCAAGTGGAAGGCCGCCTAGCTCGTAAGCCCCGTGCATTCGGATGGCGCGGAGCTCATCATCGCAAGTAGCACGCCACGCGTCAGCATCCTGTGACGAGAGAGCTTCCCCCAGTGTGCCGGGGTCAGGCGCCATAAAGGGAGAGCTCTGCGTGGCAAGAGTGCACGCCTCAGTGCTAGGTCTGACGACCACAAGATCGACTGCTGCATCACAAGCGATATGAAACTCGCGAGTGACGAGGTCGTGCCCTACGGGACATGCCGGATGTACCTCTGCATGCTCAGTGTGGACACTCAGGCCTAGGGCCTTTGTGCCGGGATCACCACTCACGATGGTGCGAGTAGAGCGCCTGGGCGCATGACCAGACATTTGCTGAGATCCGGAGTCCAATGGTCGAAGGCGACCGCCAGGCTCACGGGTGTAAGCCAGGCTTGAGGGGCATACCGCCGGTTCAGGAACGGGCACAATTGCAGCTGGGTGATGCCGTGCGAGGAGATGCGGGTGTGGGAGACACAGGGCTTGGTGTGACAGTAGGAGCAGGTGAGGTAGGTACACGCACGGAGGCACGGGTGGTGGCGCACCCAGGTACGGTTGCAAGAGTACACACAGGTACAGGATCATGGGTACCTGTGGGGCGTGATGGGGTAGGAGTAGAAGCCGGCGGTGCTAGAGAGATCTCTGGACTGACAGCGATGATCGGTGGGTCATCAAGCGCCGGAGAGGTGGAGGGAGCTCAAACAGACCCATCAGCCTGGCGATCGGGACTCGTAGTCGTAGACTCCCCCATCCATCGAGAAACCTCACACGTGGGAACATGTGTGACGTACAGCGACGTGATGGAAGTCAGATCACGGTAGGTGAGGGACTCAAAGAAGAGCGCACCGCTGGACTCATCAATGCGACGACGAGTAGGGTCCCAAAAACGCCATGGCCTCAACCGTAGGGAAATACCGACAAAGACGCACAAGTGACCCCGCGGTGATACCTTGGACCCCTCCTGGTCCTCAGTATACCACACAGAAGCCAAGGATCCCCAGATGCGAGCGAGGTGCAAGTCAGCACGGTGGCTGAACCAGAGCTCATACGACGTGACGTGGTCCAGAAGAGGACCGTGCGGGAGGCGATTCCAGACCCAAGTCATGTAGGTGAAGCCTTAAAAAACGAAGGACTTTGGAAGAATGCACTCAGACTGCATAGCGCAAACCGCATCCTCTATGGTATGGTTCCAACGCTCAGAAACACTATTCTGCTGAGGAGTAGCAGGAGCAGAGACTTGGTGAAAGATCTCGTGCCGGGCGAAGAAGTTGTCCATCTCACCAAGTAACTCTTCGCCGCGATCCGAGCAGAAGGTGTGTAGCGTGTGGCGAGACTGACGCTCAGCCATCACTAGCCAGAGACGAACCGCGAGAGCGGCGTCACTCTTCTGGAGCAGGCTATAGACCCACCGCATCGGGGTGTCATCAGTCACGATCAGGACGTATCGACCCCGATCGGACAGAGACTTGACAAGGACGGGACCAAGAAGGTCTTAATGAACTATCTCGAGAGGGCGAAGTGTGCGTGAACGGGAGTCGGGATAGGTGTAACGATGCATCTTACCTTGAGCACAAAAGAGGCAATCGGTCTTGGGCGACTTCTCAAAAGAAGCCGCGTCAAGACCGAGGGCGGGCTGTGTTCAAATGAGCTTTGACACAGTGTCGGAGCCTACATGACACAGGGGGCGATGAAGCAATCGTTGGTGATTATGAGACAGAACACCAATGACAAAAACACAAGCGGAAGGGGAGGGGGAGAAAGGAGCACAAGTCTGAGAGACACGATACAGGTCATCCACGACGGAGGCACGAAGGACAACGCTACGAGTGTCAAGAGCAGTCACAGTCGCTGACTCTGTTGTGTGCTCCACAGAGAGTCCCATCAATGTGCAAGCACGTACAGAAAGCAAGCTGAGCTCAAGGTCAGGCACAAATAGCACCTCAGAAAGATATAAGAGGCCACATGGACCATCGAAACAGACAGCCCCAACACCCAGGACTGGCAAGGACTGACCAGAGTCTGTGCCGACAGAACGAACGGATGCAACAAGTCCAAGAATAACAAAATCACTACGACGACAGGTCATGTGATGAGTGGCACCAGAGTCGATGATCCAAGTGCCACCAAGATCATGACTAGAGGACGTCACTGTACAAGGAGCAACGGAACACTCGGCCTCGGAAGGACGCAAGGCAGCAGGTGGGGAGGAATGACAAAGAGCACAAAGGTGAGACTCATGAATCCAGTACGAATAGTCAGGCCCATCGTCATCACATGCTGACAGTGCCCCTCCGCACGAGTCATCCCGACTCCCAAAAACAGACGAACAGACAGTGTGTGAACCACCCGGCTGTGATAAAACACTCGCACCTCCCTCATAGCGAAGCGCCAGAAGGTGTCGGAGCTCGGCAATGGTGCGGTCACGTGGGTCTAGATCGTCTCTGGTCGCCGGTGGTGAAGCAAGAATTGCTACGGTCGTGGTCGTCGCGTGCCTGGAGGATGTGCTACTGGACGTAGACCATAATGCATGCGCAGCCTGGAGCCCACGAGTAATCCGCGCCCGGTCGAGCAGCTGCTGGCACTCGGTGTAGCGATGGGCGCCTCCACAGTTGTAACAGTGAACACAGCGTCCATTGCTATTGCCCGACGACGGCTGCTGCTGCGGCTGTTGCTGGCCCGAGCCACGCCTCCGTCGCCCCTTCTTCCCCTGTGCTGCTGCCGCGACACCCTGTGTTTGAGTCGGTGTAATTGAGGCAGAAGGGGAGGAGGAAGAGACAAAGGATGGAGAAGAAGTCTGCAGGAAGGGCGTCGGTGGTGATGCAACAGCTGTTGCAGCAATGGAGGTCTCTTGATGGGCCACGGCTGCATCACGGGCGAAACTCACCTGGAGGAAAAGCTGGTGCGTCCAGGGACGAAGCTATAGTGAGGCTGAAAAAGGCTCAAGCACGGCATCGCTATACAGCGTGAATACATTTGTGTGCTCAAGGCAAACCCCGAGCATGATCGTGCGGAGCGCCCACAGCTGTGTGCCTCCTGAGATTCCAAGGCACATGTAAAAACGCATGGCGCGTCGCAAGTAGTCAGCTGCAGGCTCGGCAGGCCCCTGGCAAAGGGAGTGAAAGGCACGGGTGTGCGCTGCGCGGGTGGCGTGCGTCTCTGCAATGAGTAGGGACAATGCTAGGTCCCAGCCCCCGCGTGGATCCGCGCCAGTGCCTGTGCCCGCCTCGCCAAGGAATGAGCCGAAGTCGACAACGGTCTCGCACGGCATGGCGTAGAGAAGTCCGCGCACCGCCCTAGCCGCTGTCAGCACCTGGGCTCGATTCGCAGTCTGATACAGGCTGTGGTAGTAGGGCCACACGCCCTCTGAAGTGGCCCAGACCTGAAAGAGGATCTCCCAGTAGTCAAAGCCGTCCTCGCTGACGTACCGTGGGGCCGGCGTCTCGAAGTTCTTGGGTTGTGCTCCGTAGGGAGAGCAACCACAGGCTGAGAAGGACAAGGGAAGAGAAAGACGCCGGGAAGAGGGAAGTCTCAGGGGTGGAGATTAGGCGACGATCGAAACTCCGGAAAGCAAGATGTGTGTGGAGGCCGAGAGCTCGTCTGTAGCTGACGGATACGATCCTGAAGCACACGAATCTTGCGCTCCGGGGAGTCGCCCTCCATGCTTGGCATGTCTAGATCCACATCCTAAGGGTCAAGAGGTGGCGAGTCTGCTCTAGCTCCTGTCTCTGATGCTGGAGCTGACTATTGTGTAGAGGGTGCGACCCCAGCCGCTCTCTCATGATTCTATCGTTGAGTCGTGGAATGTCCTTGAGGAAGCTCGGTAAGAGTACGGATGGCGTCAGTCTGCACCTATTGTAAGTGACACATCTCGTCCTGCTGGCTCCACAGGTCCTCAATGGCATGCGAACGTGGGCTCATGACCCCTGAGGAGGAAGAAGAAGGATCTACTACCCTCTTTCCCTTCTCGTCGGGCGGAGCCATGGTGCCGCTCATTATGGGCCGAGACGTCAACGTGGTCGACTTGCAGAAACGTGAGCGTTTCTCAACGAGTTCAAACACTAGCAACTTTTGACCCTCTGACCAAAAACTTCACTAAGGCAAGTGCTGATGTCAGCAGAAAATTGCTGACGTCAGCAAAACCTGATGATGTCAGCACGTAAAAAATGCTAACGTCAGCTCGCCCTCCCTTTTTTTGTCAACCCTCGCAAATGCTACGTAAGCTAGCGGCCGCTCCGCAGTAGCCGCGCGGGAGCCGTGCGGAAGCTGCGTAGTAGCTTCCACTCAGCTACTGCTGCTGCTGCATTGTCAGTTGCAGCAGCATCCGTGCGGCTGCATGCGGAGCGGCCGCCTGGCCGCTACGCACGCGGCTGTAGTAGCAGCCACGTGCTGCTGCTGCAACTGCTGCTGCGCGCTGCGGCTGCTGCACGCTGCTGCAGCTACCGCGCGCTGCTGCCGCTGTTGCTGCTGCCGCTGCTGCTCCTGTGCTACTGCTGTTGCCGCTGCTGCTGTGCTGTTGGTGCCGCTGGTGCTGCTGTCGCCGCTGCTACTACTGCCGCTGCTGCTGTGCTGCTACTGGCACACGCTGTTGCTGTGGTGGTGCCGTTGTGCGCTGCTGCTGTGCTGCTACTCTGCTGCACTGTTGCTACTGGTGCTGAATGCTGCTAACGACTGCAGTCTATCATGGTGATGGTGAGCGACGTCGACGCCGGTCTGCTGTCATGGACAGGTCCCTGTGGATCTGCTACAGCTGTGGCTCTCACTGATGCTGCTCTGCTGCATCTCTGCTGCGCAGCTCGGTGAGAACGTTCTCACCACTTTGATACCATGAGAAGATGTGTGGAAGCTTCCTAGCGACATAGCCACTGACTAGGCATCAGTGCCTGGTTAGACGGTGACGACAGTCACAAGTCGTGCACACACTAGCAAGGGTCTGGCTAGGAGACACAAGGTAAAGTGTCAGAATGCTTCAATAGCATTGGCAAAGAGAAACAACAAATGACATGTCCATGGCATAAGTACCTGCCGCGGCGCACGGCTGGTGTCGCACGCGGCAGTGCAAGATCTGTCCTAAAACCGGCCCAAAACCACTATTTTTGCCGTAACTCTGCGCAGGCATATCAGAACGCTACGCTGTCTCAACCTAGACGTGCACAATCAAAAGCCGGACACTACGACAGGTCACATGCATGCATCTGACATCAAGTGGTGGCTTGTTGTTTAGTCTACCAGGTAACAAGGAGACTGTACTAATTTCTAGCCTGTGGGTTTTTCTCAGTGACCCTGTCAAACGACCGACAACCCCAACACCGGGAGTCCTCCGTTTTTCCCAAACTTGGACCAAATCAAAGCATGCATGGTGCAAATGGAGTCAGAATCAGCTATGAAGTTCACGAAAAAACGTATGGCTGCCTGAACCTAGGCAAACCCTTTGCTACTCAGAGCAGTCGAGTATGACTGTCAATGAAATGAGTGACGGTGGATGTTGCCGATGGATTTTGTCGCGGAATGCTACCAAGTGGGAGACTCCACACAACAAGATGGGAGTCATGTCTCTCATGATGGTGCGATGTCCCCAGCATAATCCA
>SZWC01008841.1:89327-113267 GCA_023375785.1 Penium margaritaceum
CACACACTCTCTCTCTCTCTCTCTCTCTCTCTCTCTCTTTCTCTCACCCCCCATCCTCTCTCTTACCTCTCCTAACTGCAAGGTTATGCCATAGTCCTTTGCGATGTGAGGAGAGTCCCAAGAGACAACACAAACTGAAATGGGAGGGTGCTAGACCAACAGTTAAGGTGGCCGGAACCTACTACAAGAGCAAGTGAGGCACCCAAGGATAAAATGGCCATGACCAGGCCTTTCAGATCGAATTTTGTTTTTTCTTCTCCACGGTCACATGGAAATTTGTGACACCCCCAGGTTCTTTGGTGGAAAGGAGAAGGGAGGAGCCACACCTTGGCCTCCTGTCCTCCAAACTACAAGTCATTTTTTTGGACTTGGAAAATTATCCATTTGTTTCAAATTGGAGAATGGCCACCTGTTTTTCCATCTGGTAATGCCTAATGTTTTTTTAACATTTACTACTTGCAATCTCCCATTTTGATTTTGCTTTTACATCAATCAATTCAGTTATCCCCCTAGAACTACCCTTCGTCATTTTTGTGAAATCCTTTCCTGAAAAGGAAAAAAGAAGGGCAAGAGAGGGAGGAAGGGGTCGAGGAGGCTCGGCCTTAAGCCACCTTGGCCCACTCAGGGAAATACACATTTCCAAGTAATGTGTTCTCTGTCCATAGAAGCAAAAAAACAGGAGAGAAAGAGGGAGAAAGACAGAAGGGGAAAATGAAGGGTTAAACAAAAGCCGTCTTGTTTCACGCTTTAAGTGGTGAAGGGGAGGGTATCGAATAGCCATCTCAGACCACCTTGTAGGAGAGTAAAGGGCGGTAAGCCTTGAAAACATCTTAGCTTACCACCCTAAAGGGTAAAGGAGTGCACTTTCTTTGTCACTTGAAAAGAAAAACAGTCGAAGGGAGACCCTGTAATAAGATGACGGGCATTGGAACTACCCGTGGTCATGGATTGTCCACCAAGCAGAAGCCTCAGGCGTTCCACTGAATGCAAGCCATTGATATCCAAGGAAAATCATTGTATATTGGGGCCCATTGGCCACCTTACAAAGTCACACCAAGAATCAATGACAAAAGAAAGAGGGTCTCGACCGTAACTGTTGAGGGAAGAGACCCCGAAGGACAACACGCCGAAGTCCCCTAAAGATGGATAGCAAAACGACTTCACTGATGTGATTGCTTGACAAGGCAATGGGAAAACCCAAATGCTAGCCATCAAAATCTCTTGCAATATCATGCTCCAACCACCCCTTTTCCGCACACAAGTAATGAGGGGGGGAGCCTTTGAGAAGGCAAAGAAAACAACGGCAACCTCAAAGAGTTGGCCGGGGCTGGTGAGCACAGGGTGGAGTACTCCGACAAACCAGCAGATTCCTGAAACTGAACAAGAAGCTAACAACGATGCGGATGCACATGAGACCAAAAACGAAGGAGTTAGGCTGGCACGTTTGCACCAAAGAGGTCGACGAGACGCCAGTGTTTCCTAACACGTGCTAGCCGTGTGCATGAGGTTCATACTTGTGATTATGCAGAGTTTGAGCTAGCTCGTCCAGCAAACTCATCGAAATATGCGGTGGCACAGCACGCTCTTGACAGTGCAACACGTTGCTTGAATGTCGATCGTAAACTTGACGTACTTTGCAACCATCTATCATTGGAAAATACTGTGATGGTCACGACCTTGATGGCTACACTTACACACGATGGTGACATGGTACATGCAACCTTTCAAGATTAGACGTTCATGGTAGAATGAGTGAGTGAAACATTTTCTAATGGAAATGATAAGTTAGCATACAAGATTGCAATTGCCAAACATCACGTCAAGTTGGCAGAGCATGTGCACAAGGCATTATGTGCAAAGGAGACGGGGAATCGGCATGTTGTACTAAATGTAGACATTGGACGAGTGTACAAGGTGATGGATTTAGAGCTTGAAAAGACACTTGAGTATTGTAAAAAAACACTTGTAGAGTCTCCCGCATTCTTAGCAAGAGATTCTGTCATAATCACTGGGCTTTTCCAAATCTATCCCTTCAAGAAAACCCACCAAGGGGGAATTGTAGCAGCACCACTCAAACCTTAGAGGACGACGGTTAGTTGTGTGGTCCTTGAGCCGGCTTACCGCTGCGATGGAACATGCGATTTCAACATATCCATAACAAACATAGAAAAGTACCTTCATCTTGCCCAGATCAATGAGGGTGAGTGGTGCACTTATGCCCTTCAAGGAACTCATGGAGCTCTCCAAGGAGAAGTAGCAATCATCCAACCCAACATGGGAGGAGTACCATGAGTTCATTTGTGAGTTGTACTCCAAGCCCATAGACTGTCACAAGGTCAAGAAAGAGTTTGAGAACTTCGTACAAGGAACTATGTTGTTGGAAAAGTACCTTGTTGCTTTCCTCAAGGTAACAAAGGAGGTACAATGCCTCCATCTAAATGAGTAGGCAAAGATTGACCTGTTTTTAAATGTCCTCGCAAGAACCATACAAGATTCTTTTACCTTCATGGTGATGAAAAGGAGTGGAAGAGCCGACACACAAAAGTGACATGTGCGTTTATGGTATATAAATATAACTCTGTCCTTTGGGATAGTGAAGCACTTGAAATTAGACGGCCATGTGAAACAACACCCCTACCGAGGAGCAATGTATCAAAGCACGTAAGGGATGCTCCTACTGAGCTATCCAAGAGTCCCCACCATCAAGATGGATAGAACTAGTCTCGCTCTCCCATTGTCTATAGGCATTGCAAAAAGGCTGGCCACATTGGATGAGGTTGGTTGTGGCTTGACTAGCAAGGGTAGCAACACAAATGCCAACATGGATAGAAGTACAATGGGCAAGGGTAGTACATTAGCGGAGGCCCGAACCGTCTCAATGGTGCCGACCAAAATTGTTTCCAGAGGAGTGGCTAATGTGAGGGCCATGGCAATGCCCCATCAGGCCAATGATGTCCTCAGGTAGAAAACCGCCAAGGCTGGGAGTTGGCAGCCATGTAACATCAAGGTCTCCCCGTTGGCAAGCGTGGACATGGGTGCCCACACAATGGAGACCAGGTGTTTGGAGGAATAGGTGGGAGACGTGACCTTCGTCCCCACGGTGGCCATGACGAAGACTTGTATGACCCCCAGCAGCAACCAGTGGGTAAGGGTGCACACCAAATCCATGGATATGCAGATTGTATTACCAGATCTTGGATCTCAGTTCCTTCCTCGAGTGCGGATACCTTTGTAGGATATGATATGTGGAAGTATAGATCCTTTGTCTGGTTTCCCAAGGGGGAGGATGGAAAATCGTACAAATATAGTTTGATGCACACACAAACACACACACACACACACACACACACACACACACACACACACACAGTCTGGATGTTTGAGGTGGTGAACTTGGGCAGGGAATCTTTCTTTAGCAACATCAAGAGGGTTAGAACGGTGGAAAAAATGGGACAATGTGACTATTTGTCATGTGACATGTCATGTTTTGTGTGGTTGCACTGTCCACACTGGCTACCACCTATCAGAATAGGTCAAGGATCCCAGGTATCCTGTCCTACACTCAGCCCATGCAGCCTGTCTTAGGTGCTGGTAGGTTGCACACCCTCTGATGGCGTCATGGTCCTTATCCCATCTATGGGACACACTTTCAAAGTGAGATGTTTTTTGTATTTTGATGTCCTCTTTCTTGAAAAAAAATATTAGCTTTCCATTCGTTATTGACATGGTTTACCCATGTTTAACGCATTAATAGTACAATGATAAGTTGTTTCCTATAAGCAGTTTGTGCCATGCTTTTTCACGAAGCCCCAAGAGGTGACGGTCGACAGGGGTCTTGGCACGCTCATGATTGTGAGCATCAGTTGAGGACATTGGTCATGACTGGCACAGTTGCATTCCTCCTCCCAAGTGTAAATGTGCAATAATCACTTTGGTGCCAACAACGTGACGAAAAATGGCGTTGTTGCCATGTCTCAAAATCCTTTGACATCGGATTCTGATGACGAGGATGAAAGCGGTGACAATACAAAAGGAGATAAGCGCATGAAGCTGGACATGGTATGCACACCATCGCTATTTTGGCAATATTTCTAGAAGACAGGCACCAAGAAGACCTTACAGGCACATTGCGACCAATGTCCCAAGAACTTATCCCTCGAGCAGGGCTATACAAGCAACATGTGGAAACATATGTACAACTAGCACTCTCCAACTGACAAGTGGTTGAAAGAGGAGTATGCAACTCAAGCGCTCAAGGTGGCGACGTCTCAGGTGGTTGTTGTAAAAATGGAAAAAGAGGTGGAGAACACCATCATCGCACCTGGAGTAGCAGCTTTTGGGGTTCTGTTCGACACAAAAAAAATCCAAATGTGTGTCTGGAAACATGTCATTGACAAGAACGCCAGCTTCCTCCGCTTTTAGTCGTACTAGCCACAGCAAGCCTTCGTGCACATTCATCCAGCAATGGTAATGCCGAGGTGGATGACCATCTCGCAGAAAAGTTTCCTTGCTATGGCTGCCTTTTGCATAAGGATCTAGAGGCAGCTGTCAAAGGTAAAAATTTCTGCCTCTTTCACCACAGATGGCTGGACAGGGGAAAACAGGATGATGTTCACAACTGTCACAACGCACTGGATGGAGAGCTATAAATCAAGGCAATCACACTATGTTTACTGTCGTGAGGATGTTTAAGCTGTTCTCTACTCATTCAAACTCCTGGGGCTTATGGGACCGTGTTTGACTGTGGGCAACGAGATGACTAATGATGCAAAGACAAAAGAATTCACCATCCCAAAAGTTAGTTATTCTTTTTAGATGGCTAGGTATATCAGATGCCTCGGCTACATCATGAATCTTTCTGTCAATGTTCTCATGAACCTAGATGATGTTTGTTGAGGTCATCACATCTGAAAAGGGCATTCTGGTGTTTGTAAGACGGCCCGCACGATGTGAGCATTCAATCATCAACCGCGCTGCTGCTGAATGAGTCACCCACCAGTCGTTGCATCTCAACACGGAAACTAGCTGGAACTCAACTTTGGACATGATGTAGCATTTTTTGCACCTCAAACATGTTCTCCCTGGCTAGCTTGATGGCTATGGTTGGAACTTTGGAGCTCTGAGATAGTCATCTGATTGGTGGAATCTGATTACCATCATCACCCTCATTCCAAAGCCATTCAAGGCTTGCACCAACAACGTCAGTGGAAGCATGTTGCCTACCCTCAACTCTTTGGTTCCATTCCTTAAGTCCATGACCTACAAGCTGCCATGCGGGCAGGTGAAGGAAAAAGGAGCAATTGAGAAATGCAAAAGGAGAGGAGAGGCGGACTAGCTCAAAGCCAAGGAGAAGCTGCTGGTTTCACATTTCTGCTGGTTTTGGAGAATGTTTTAGAAAATCTCAAGAAGTATGCAAAAGCACTGATGGAGAAGCATGTGCTGGAAACCACCACATACCCTCATTATAGGCTGAAGTATTATGGCAAAACCCATTTTTTTAAAAGCACCTGGTCATAAGTAGACCTACAAGTGAAGCGGTTGTAGCTAATGCGCTCATATCACGAGCATGCAAAAACAGTAGCTACAGAAGCAATAATACCAACGTCATCAGAAGAGCAATAGGAGGCAGGCATAAAAAAAGCACCACAGATCTTCCGGGTAGATTTCAGCCTCTACAGTTTCCTGTCCATTGCGCTCAAGGGGTGAGCAACAAAGAGCAGAGGAAGTCTCTCTATTGGAAGTAGCACTCCCAGACCCCGTGGAAAAAATGTTTGAGAAACCGGTTCCACCAGTAGCAACACAGGTACATCTAATTGGAATGGAGGAGGAGGAGGAGGAAAAGAGGAGTAAGTAGGAGAAAAAAATCCAAACACAAACATCCTAAAGTAAAACCAAAATCTGCACATCCAATTTCCAACCTTTTGTCTCATTGGCATGGACATGTTCTGTATGTCTGGCACTTCCTCTCCTTCTGAATGGTTATTTTCCCTGGAAAACATGTGATCACATAACTCTGATATTCATTGGTGCATTTGACACCAAAGACCTTGCCGACCATGAAGAGTTGGATCAACAAGCCAATTGTGTGAGATCTCCTTGTCATTGTGGCTAAGGAGTTGTAAGACAAGGAAGAACACATGAATGAGATCCGCAAGAAGGCGAGGAAGTCGCTGGTTGGGGAAGTGGCAAAAGAGCTACAAGGACTTAGTCTTTAAAGAATGTCGGTGAGCATGGGGACATTGGGATATGGGGTTTGGGAATGAAAATGGGACGTTCAACAACATTATAGAGATGCGATGTGATGTGATGTGAGCAAAGTGCACTTTCAAAAGCATAATAGTGATTCCATTCATTTTGAAAGTCATAAAGCTTTCCTTTCCATTGCATCTGTATAAAGAAGGCAATGGAATCGAATGAGATTTCAGTTGTGCACGGCCAGTGTACTTAACTAATGTCGAGTTGTTGTGATGACAAAGTTATAGTTTACATCTTGCAAAGAATGACTGAAGATAAATGAGCTTAAGGTAGAAGTGTACCAAGTCCATACTAAAAGCACTGAATTAACTAAACGAGTACACTACATATTGATAAATCTACTGTTTTACTCTGTATAGCACTTCAATTCGGTAGTATAGTCTCATGTCCCAAAGAAATAGCATGATTTATGGAAGGATGAAATTTTAGGTGAGTTTCATGAACATACTTGTCTATCTTAAAATCTAGGGAATACCAAAGAAACAGTTATGTTAGTTGCACATGGCTTGATTTGAATAGATCCATGGACACATAGATCTCAAGATCCAAGAGTCAGGAGATCCACTGTCCGGATCCGGATCCGCAGATCCAAGCCCAAGGGGATGATCAGGACCACAGATTCGGATCTAACTTCGGATTCGCATATCAGATCCAATGTGTCATTTCACCAATAAGCTGCTATCTGGGATTGATATGGGTTATGGGGAGGATGATTTTAGTGAATTCATATGTTGTGATGATGATATCAAGAAACATGAGTTTGTATCTACACAGTGTTTCTCAGATTTCCATGTACTCCTCGTGAATATTGAAGCCCTCAGCAATGAGTTGTTGTGCCCACTCTATTTCTTACACGTGTCTGGTAGTAACCACTAAGGAAACATGGCCAAGTACTTTGGATCCTGTGCACAAGGATCACAAAGAGAACCATTAGACATCCATAACAATGCCTGTAGCTACCAATCCAAAGATAAACTTGTCTTCATTCAAAGGATGGAAGTTATTGACCTTGATTACAAAAGGACATGGCATGTGGAATAGATGGATGACATGGTCAAGTTTGGAAGAGCACACATGCATTATGCAACTACCACTTGTAGGGTAGAATCACATTAAGTCCTTTTTATGCGTAATCTGGAAGCAAATGTGAAAATGCAATTGCATGGCAAGATAGAAGATGCTCTAGCTTGAACCCCGGTTGACGTGGGAGTGGACGACTCCTTCAGAAGAAGAGCATTTGTACTTAAGTGGAAGTTTATGTACACATCGTGTACAATGACGAGAATGGTCGACGATGACAGAGTGGTATTGTTGATGGGCTAATGAATGACACAAATCACACCATTAGGGTACACGACCATGGTTTGTATAGTGGTGCTTTACCTCATGGATCCCTTTGACGTGGTCTTGGCAGGCCCACATCTTGTCAGCTACAATCAGGGAATGTTTTTAAAAGGGCTCCCTGATCTTTTGGCTCAAATCTTTTGGCTATCCAATCTTTTGGCTCTTTTGGCATCTTGGTAAAAGATCAAGATATGTGAAGACTCTGTCCCTTGGAGCTGGTCAGACAATTTCTTGATGCAAGGGAGTGGATATCAGTTCTTCAGTGTTAGCTTGTTTAGTGTGCAATAGTCAACACACATTGTCAAGCCTCCATGTTTCTTGTTCAAAAATAGGATCAAAGCTCGACAACGTGGAAAAAATTGGCTTGACAGAGCCCTTTTAAAACCATTCCCTGATCTTTTACCAAGATGCAACCAAATCTGGATCAGAGAAGTGAACGTACCAAAATCTGCATTCAGAACTTATCTGGGGCATGACCAATTTCATGTCCTATGCTTTAGACTCATAAACGCACTTGCAATACCCCCCCTGATCTATGAATTCGTATTTTTCATTTTTCCTAATTATGTGATCCATGAATTAGACGAGATTTTCGGGTTTGGAATTGTTTTGGTGTTCCTTATTTGTCGAATTCGTGGAAAAATGGATCCTTGAATTCGACGACTGGTCCTGCTCACCTTTTCTCTGTTCCTAGTATTCGAAGCCGCGCAAAGGATTCCCATCGGTCTTCTCGTGTGCGTCCTTCTGACGTGTCACGCACAGGCTGTATGTGGGGTCAAACTGCCAAAATCTGGCTTGCTGACACCCTTAATACTGTCGCGGAAACCTGAACACCACTTTTCATGCGCAATTTGCCACTCATCTTCTTGGACAGCAAATAGTAAGTTCTGAATGATTTTACTACATCGACCCAATAATTCGACCATTTCTACGAAGATTTTTTTTTGTGTTCCAATAAATTCGTTGAACGAAATAACGTATCCAATTTGACCAACTTGAAAAACATTAAAGTCGAATTCAAAGATCAGGGGGGTATGTCATGCAGTTATCAACATCCTTCAATACCTTGGAAATCATTCGTGGCGTATCTTCATGATAGCCTCTTTTTTTTCAAGAATCATGCAGAACATGAGCAACACTCAAAAAGAATACTCAAAACATTTCAAACCAATTACCTCTTTCTGAAGGAAGATAGTTATCTTTGTCATATCATCAGCGACAAGTGGACCAGGGTGGACCCTCACAAGGTGAAGGCTTTTAAGTAGCATCCTCAGCCCAGGAACATGGGCCAAACATATTCCTTCTTGGGCCTCGGAAATTACTTCCGACGCTTTATGAGGCTAATCCACCTTGGTGATTCATCTCACTACCTTTCGATTGGATGGCAAGTACATGGTTCGGGTCGATAAAGTACACCAAATCATTTGAAATGGTGAATACAATGTTGGTCTCGACACCAACGCTGGCACTCTTTGATGCAGCAAAACCTTGGGAAGTACGGTCTGATGCTTCAGTCACAAGGGTGGGAGCCGTGCTTATACAAGATGGCAACCATGTTTCCTTAAAAGGCTGAAAACTCTTTGATGTGAAGACCAGGTACAAAACTGGGGATCAGAAGCTCTTGGTAGTTGTACACACATCCAAGACATGGTGTTTGTGTCTTTATGTGGCATCGTAGTACATCACGGTGGTCACAGACCATAACCTTCTCATTTACTTCCAGACGCAACCAATTTTATTCAGGAGGCAAGTATGCTGGTGCAAATACCTGAGCCGGTTTGCATTCACCAGGGAGAATAAACCTGGCCAGACTAACATGGCTAACCCCGCGAGTTGGAACCTGCCCCATGTGGCTTTTGTGTGAGTGACAAGAGAGTCACCAACCTATACTTTGCGACACTTGTGTCGACAACCACAATACAACGAAACCCACTCTGCCCACCCCATAGAGTTGGTCCATGTTCCTAGGTTGAGGAAATTGCTTGAAACATATTGGCTTCCCGGATAATGGGATGGCCCATTTCATGCCCACGACAACCCGAGCCACGGCTGAATGAACATCCCTCGTGTTTAACAAAAGCGTAGACTAGTACCATAGACAACCTCTCCATGCCATCTCTGACCAAGATGCTCACTTCGCCTGTCGGTTTTGGCTCGCATTACAAGCATAGTTTGGAACACGACAAGGTACTTCCTTAGCGTTTCATCTCTATAGCAATGGGCTGACTAAGTGTGTGAAATGCACACTTGAACAAATTCTCCTTATGTATGTTGAGCCAATGGTTAAAGATTTGGATGACTAATTGGCCGGGTTGTATTTGTTGTACACAGCATCATGAAGGAGTCCACTAGGTTTGCCCCAGTCTTCTTCAACCATGGATTGGCATCCGATGGTACCTGCTTCTATGGTGAACTATGAGGGTTAGCGGTGATCAGGTATCCTCCACCTAAGCCTTTGTATGGTTCAGATACATGCCAATTGGTAGCACTCGAAGGTATTGAGTAACCAGAATTGTGATTTGATGCTTTCCATTAAACATTCTCTGTTCTTGGGTGTACGGAACTTGCGGCTGAAAACACTTGGCGCATGAAAGGTGTTGCCAAATGGCTAGGGTCCTTCGTAGTTACTCAAGCTTTTGAGATGGCGGTGTATGAATTAGCCCTTCCATTGGCAATGCAGATCCATGACACCTTCCACGTGACCCTTCTTGTACCCTGACAACACAAGGGTCTGTTTAGCCACCTCCTCTCATCGTTCTTGCAACTGAAGGCCAGTGTGAGGTGCACCGCATCCTCCAACACCATGAACACAATCTGCATGCACAAGTGGTCAAGGCATACTTGATCAACTAGGCTGGTTGTGAACCTGACCAAAACAGTTGGGAGCCAAAGCCATGAGTGCCATCTGTAGCGATTGCCGAGTACTAGGAGGAGTTGGCTGTCCATCAAAGTCAGTGCTAGTGAATTTGTTACATCAGATTGCGTCCTCCTGTAGCATAGCATGATACTTTACCTCAAGGGTGGTGGGCAGAGGACACGGCGATTGACTGCATTGGTCATTGATGGGGTCTGGATGTCACAAATATACCTATTGAAGAGGGATAGAAACATGATACGGGGACTGTGGGACTCTCCATGCATTGAAGTGGAACCTGCCAATTCTTGGTGTAGTAAGAGATAACGTATGGCTAAGGTGACTCCAACACTAACAAAAAATGGTTATTTAAAGTTATCAATGGATGAGTTCTACTCTCCACATACCGTAGTGATCATTATCATTTTTTTTCAAGATTCCTATTTGTGTGATCCTTGATTTCATACACGGTTTTTCCCCAAAAATTATTCATACTGTACCTTGGAATTCGTTCAACAGAAATTGGTGATCTTTTAACTCGTTCACAAACCAATTGGATCACTCTGTGTGCGGACTACCATCTGGATGAACGTGCTCCCCTCTTTTGTAGAGCCGTGAGTACATACAAGCCTCTAACTTGCTGCCAGGATTCAAACGTTCCTTGGCAAAAAAAAGGATACACGTGCAATGCAAGCGTGTGCGTTCTGTTTGAAAACTCAAATGGTTGTATCCGTGCGCTACATAGCAAATCGCCTTGATGTACACTTTTGCAGGCAAACTGTGGTTAAAGCACCTCCTATAGTATTTTGTTGAGTTTAGCAACTGACATCTGTCACACCCTCAATTTCCGTCAATCCCCTTTGCCATCATGGACAGCTATCTACAACGAGTGACACCAGAGGAGCTTGAGCGACGTTTGGAGAACGTTGTCCGTCAGGGTCCTCCGCCGCATCCACCGTCGCCTATGCTTCCAGTCGGGTGTCCTCGTAAGGTTGTCCTCATGTCGGACACCACCGATGCTTTGCAGGCTACAGGCATGTTTGTATCCACGTACGGCAAAACATGGCCACGGTTGCATCACCGTTGACCCTGTCGTCAACGGCCCGACTCATCATCTGCGCACCATAAGTCACAGGTCAACGTCATCTTCATGACCAAGTTGGATGCTTGCATGACCACGAGGCTGTCCGTGAGCAGATGCGCAAGTTGAAGTTGCAGAATGTAGGCACAGTGAACACCAACACTACATAAATCCCTCCTCCACTAGACCCAGCAACTCCGGACACCCCTCGGTGCTGCCCCACATGTAACGAGAAGGGAAAGGCAAGGGTCACGGACGATGAGCCAAAGCGATTGCCATGGATGACACACCTGCGCACGGGTGCACTATGTATCAATGGTGCAAGAAACACTGAAGACACTGCGGCACTCAATAACAACAGCAACAATAGTTTATGCGATGGAAGCGGAAGTGAAAGCGTGGGTAGTGACAATAGCAGCAGTGATGACAACGACAGCAATCATGACACGAATGATAGTACTGACACCAAGTGCATGGCGCTTCAGGTGTTGCAAGCTACAACGTCAACTAAAAGTGGCAATGCCAAGTCAACTGTAGGCAGAAGGGGCCCGTATTGTGACTAGTTTGGATTGGGCCACTTCCGCACCATCTACAAGGCTATGAATGATGAAAAATCCGTGTGTGCCGCTGTCAAGCATCTAAAAAACTTCCATATCCCGGGTGGTTCTTACGTCTACGATCACCTCGTCATCTCCACGGTTGCTAATTGGTTTGAGCGGGGTACCCTTGTTTTGAAGCCTTACTATTGTAGCATTATTATGGAAAACCTGAGAATGAAATCAACTACTCCTCTCTCCTCCAAGCGCAAGCGCAAGCACGGCAGCCGCGGCAAGAAAACATTGCTTGTCACACATCCATAATTCATAGCCAAGATTGAAAAGGTTTTGCAGGACGCATGCACAGATGGACATGTGCTGAACTCCAAGACCATTCATCGATAAGTCTCTAATGTCATCACCGGTCACGTACCAGACATCCTTGAACAACTAGAATCTGGAGCTTTTTTTACATCTGTGGGTCCAGAGGGTCGTGAGGAAGGAGCTAGGATGGTCGTGGTGTTGTGGCACATCCGCTGCACAGAGGCTGCCGGTTGATAGGGAGGATCGGGTCCTCACCTTCCATCACTGTGCAGCCATTATGGTTTTGCTGTACAGGATAAAACCCTTCTTTGTTGTCAACACGGACAACACAGGCATCCAACTGATGGTATTCGCAGACCACATGTTCACTCCACTAGGTAGCAAATATGTGGATATCCTCGGACTCTAGGACAAGCGACAGATAACGGTACTGGTCTGCAATACCATGACGGGTGACATGTTGCCCATGCAACTGATGTTTTGAGGCAAGTCAAAGAGGAGTCTGCCACACAGACCACAAGCGTGTTGTTTGCAGGAGAGTGGCACGTTGCTGACGTTCATGCCCAACCATTGGACAAATGGTGAAACTATCCACGAGTGGGTGTGAGGGGTTCTTGTACCGTACTGCAGCCGCATGTGCACATTGATGGACATTGAATGTGGGAAGGCATACATGCTTTGGATCCTTGATGCATGGCGTGCTCATGCATGTACGACTTTTCAGGAATGGCTCCGCACGAACTATCCATACATGCGCACAACTATGCGATGTTGGTGTCATTAGGACAGTTGAGAAGAGGATTGAAGAGGTATATGCAACATGGAGAGCTGAGCACACAAGGACAGGTCAGGCCACCAGCACAGGCATGATCCTCCTCAAGGAGGAGGCATGTGCTTGGCTCCATGAGGCACGGCACCACATCCGTGGTGAGGAGGTGGTGAAATTGGCTTGGGCTAAAGCCAACTTCCCATGTGTCTTCACTGCTGAGTTTCAACGTGACGCTGCCCCCCTTGTTTGGAAGCTTCTCTTTCACAATGCCGAGGTAAAGGAGGAGGATGAGGTTGTGTTCTTTTCTTCTCAAGTGGATAAACTGGATTTTTTTAGTGAACACAAATTCTTACGCTTTGCAGTGTGTCATGTTCTCTTCATGCCTTGACTAACGAAGGATGTGACGTGGAAAATGTGATTTTCTTGTGAGTTGTGTGATCCTTGCTTTCATTAATTTGGTCTCCACGTGTTCTTTGATTTTGATGAAGAGCAAGACCTGGATGACTAATTGTTTTCTTTGTTACGCACAAGATGAGGAGTATAGAAGCTTTTTGAACCCGGTAAGAATTGTTTAGGGTGTACTTTAGCAGTTCCTTTGAAAGAACCCGTTCAAGGAAAAGGGAAAAAACATGGATATATATGAAACCAAAGGTCAATAGGGTAATCCATGAAGAAATTGTCATCAAAAACCTTGTACATTAAACTCAAACATCTCATATCTCAGGACATCGGGTTCTCCTTTTACCTTATACCCTCCGCCTTGGTCCCAATTGAGGGGGTTGGTATCCTAAACTTGTGCTCTTTCATTGTTTTTCACAATCAGAGACCTAAAGCATGTATTAGGTGAAGCTCAGTTTCTATTTTGATGCGATGGCAAAAAATTGCATTGGTTCTTTGCCTTACCTTCTCACCTCCTCCCGTTCACTTTCTCCCCGCATCCTTACTCATCTCACTAGCAAGGTGGGGACAAAAGAGGATGAGTGTGCAAGGCCACTAGCATTTTTCTCGAGGCCCTCCCCATCTCCTGGCCATCGATTGAACCATCGGCTTGATTGACGGCCGGTGGCTAGCCAACTGGTGGCCGTCCGGTCACCTGACTCGCAACTGACCACTAGCTGGCCTGCTAGCACCTGGCAATAAGGAAGCGAGTGGCTAGTCATCAGCCAGCCCTTGCTGTGCAAAGAGTGGCTTCTGGCTAGCCCGTCATTTCTGCAAGAGGGGTGGGTTGCGTCTCACAAATTTGTGTCATCTCTCTTTTCATTTCTTGCAATTTCTCTCATTTGCGCTCTCCCCTCTTCCTTGTTTGCGCTCTTGATAAGGAGGGGCGAGCGAGGATGAGCGTGTGAGGCCACTAGCCTCGCCCTCAAGGCCCTCTTGGTTTCCGATCAAGCCACGAGTTCCTTCGAAGGCTGGTGGTTTGCCAATAGGTGGACAACCAGTCACCTAATTGGCCAAAGCGGGCTAGTCATTTAGCCGCCTGGCCGCCAGCTAGCCGGCGGCCAGCAAGTGGCTTTCCACCGGTCAACCCTTTCTCTTGGAAGGGGTAGACGCCAGCCATCCTCTCGTCTTTCTGAGGTGGGAGGAAAAAACGGGCCCTCCTGGCGCATTCTTTCCCACCCATTATGAATTGTCTTAGTTTATGACCAACAAGTATGGGTGAAAGAGAATGCGGCATTGACACTATGAAAAACAAATGATTAACTTCATTTACTTTTTAAACATGGTAAGTGATTTCCCCCCTTCAAGCTGAAGCGTTCTTACAACATGCATATCGGGCGTCCCTAACCTCCTATGGTTGATGTCCATGAATACCACACAAAATTAATCTTGTTCACTGTTACTGCATTTAGGTGGTTCCCATTGCCATGCATATATCCATGCAAGCTATAAGCATGCTCAAGTCCCTCTTGACCACCCAAGTGTGCAAGCAAGACTCAAGCTCCCATGAGTTACGTTCAAATTCATAACTGGTCCAAAAAACAAGATGTTCAATTGCAACCCTCAGTTATAGTGTAGCTTAGCGTGGTATTGAAGTATGAAAAGAACCCCTTAGTGGTTGTCGATTGCAAAAATTGTTGGTGGTGGCCAACGGTTGCTCCAGCCATGTATGGAGCCAACATGGTGACATGAAAAAACTATCATTTATCTTGATACTTGGAAAAATGAGTAATCAGTATGTTACCGGCCCAACACGTGCAACAATGGGAAACAAATCATTCCACCTTGCTAGAAGTTTTGGCACCCTTGTTGATTTCAACCAAAGGTTCTTAGTACTAAGCAACATGTTGTTACTGATTTAAAATAGAGTCTACAAATTTGGGTAAGTCATGAGCAGAATGAGCCTATCTCTCTTTACTCCCACTCCTCACAAATGGAATGGGTACAGGTGGATGCCGACCACTGTTCAAGATAAATGGTACAGACGGCATGAACTTGTTCACCTAGATTGCAAAATCTGCTGATGTTAGGAATTCATCAGGTGTATTCATGGGGGGATCCACATACATGGGGACAACTTGATCCAAAGTATGACTCGGGTGCTGTCTTTTCTTCTCGCTTTGAGGATGATACGCTGGTGATGCTTGAGACACTAGCAAAGTACTAGCAGCTTTTTTTATCTTGGTCACACACAATGCATAACAACAAACCATGATACTTGACAACACCGTTAAAGAAGAGACAAGTAGTCTCCTCTATCTTGACATCAATCATTGTGGGAATGAGTTGTCTAATATTTTATAAAAAATCCATGACTACTAGTATTGTATCATGGCCACGGGCCATGTCCAAAAGACCGGTAATAATGTCCATGCTCTTGTACTCCCATGGAGCTCTATGGATGGGAAGTTGTTGGAGGATTCAATCAGACGGTTTTTTGCTAGTTTTGTTTCAAAGACACGAGTTGCATGTCATGCAGTACTTTTGGACATTGACACTCCACCTTGGCCACCAATAGTGGAATAAGCATACGAATCCCATCTACCGCGGTCTTACATGACCTGCTAGCGGCGAGTCATGGAACTAATTTATTTCCTTTTTTTGCTTCAAGGTCTCACGAGTCTAGCACAACAATAAGTTCTTAATGCCAGTAGATTTTGCCAGCTTTCACATATCCAAACTTGCCCAAAATCCAATATTCTTGAAACCAAGAATCCATGTTTCTTCCCATGCAGATACCAATAATATAACCATTGTATTGGGTGATCTCTCAAGATGGTTATAGCAGAGGTGTGCGGGAGGGGGGTCCAGTATTTTCATTATAGCTATCACACTGGCAATAAAGCACCCATCGATCTTGATATTCCCTTCAATAGGCTAACCGTGTAGTTGATCAGCCCCATTGATGTGTCTTGGCACATGATCCTACATGAACCAAGAAATGGCCCAAGCATTCACTTCAATATGCTCATTGTCTTGACAGGTTTGGTTGCATGTGGAAAAAAGACCAATAGGTTGTGTTTGATCAAGATCATTACACCCCCCCCCCTTGGCGTCCTCGAGGCGACAATGCCACGTCTTCAAATTGTATAATACAGCAAGGAGCTCTTGGTCATGTCTCGTGTATTGCGTCTCAGAGTGGATGAGCATCTGGCCTTCATATGTGATGGTACAACCATTCGGCGTGAGGAGTGCTCCAAGTCCTACTACCAATGTATCACATAATACCTCCAATGTTTATGATAGACCTGGAAGGGTTCAAACGGATGATGTGGATACATGATGTTTAGCTTTAAGAAAGGCATTCTTGTAATTGGCTGTCCATTCCTAGTGCATTCCTTTTTGTGTGAGCCTAGTCAGAGGAGCTACCATGGTTGATTGTCCTTGCATAAACCATCTGAATTTTTTGAAATTCCATGAAAATTTTGATCTTTTTATGGGATGATTGAGATGTTGTCCGTGCTCATTACTTGTCTAATGTACTCGAGCTCATCTTGTGTAAACTTGCACTTGCTTGCTTTTACATGCAACTGTACATGTAGAGGATTGCTAGGAATTTACACAGATGTTATTGTCAAGGTTTTTTTATCATGTGTTGCCTCGTGGATAACCAGTCATTGGATCCGGCGACCACTGTCAAGGTTTGTGATGATATGCTCAAAGTGCCAACAGGTTGCGGAATACCAACTTTAGGTTTATTTCATTAGTGGCTCGGAGATAGCCTCGCTAGTCTTGCACTGTCCACGCGCCTTCTTCCACTGGAGGAGAGTACGGTTTGCAGAAATACCTCCAATGATTTCACCTTTTAAAGGAACATTTCATCTTCTTAAATGTTCAAGGAGGCATGGAAATGCCCCATTGTTATAACCTTGTGGGAAGGGTGTCCACCCTTACTCCGGATGGTACCGCAACTCCCACAGTTTCACGCTTTCACAATCGCAACTTTCTGCGGCTACCTAGTTGCACAACCTTGTAGTTTTGTACGTTCACAACCGTAACGTTGCTTCGTTACATAGTTGCACAATCGCATAGTTTCACACTTTTACAGCCATAGATTTGCTTCATTGCAAAGTTTTACAATCACACTGTTTCACACATTCACAGCCACAAAGTTGCTCGGTTGCGAAGTTGCACAATCGCACAACTCCACACTTTCACAGCCACAGATTTACTTAATGGCACAATTGCACAGTTCCACGCTTTCCCACTTGCATAATTGCTTGGTTGCAGAGTTGCAAAGTCCCACGTTTTCACATTTTTTAATCCACAAATTTTCTCGGTTCATAGTTGCACAGTTACAAAGTTTCACATGTTCATAGACACAAGTTTGATCAGTTGCATACTTGCAAGGTAGCATAGTTTCACACTTTCACGGCTGTATAGGTGCTTGAAAGCCTACTTGTACAATCACAGAGTTTCACATGTTTGCATTAGCAAATTGCTCGGTTGCATAGTTTCACAGTCCCACAGTTTCACACTTTCACAGCCGCAAAGTACTCGATTGCATAGCTGTAAATTTGTACAGCTTTACACTTTCACAACCATAGAGTGCCTCGATTGCATGGTAGTGTAGTCACAAAGCTTCACACTTTTGCAGGTGCAAAGTTGCTCGGTTGCTTAGTTACGAAGTTGCAAAGTTCTCCATTTTCGTAGTCGCAAAAATGCTTTATTTCATGGTTGGATAACTACACAGTTTCACTATTTTACATTCGCAAATCCGCTCTGTTTCATAGTTATGCAGTCACATAGTTTCACACTTTTACAACCACAGAGTTTCTTGATTGCATAGTTGCACACTCGCACTGTTTCAAAACTTCACAGTCGCAAATTTACTCAGTTGCATAGTTGTACATTTACACAGCTTCACACTTTCATAGTCGCAAGTTTTCTTAGCTGCATTATTGTACTTTCGTACAATTTCACATCTTCACATCCACATAGTTGCTCGATTGCATAACGACATAGCTGCACGGTTTCACACATTTACAGCCACAAAGTTACTCGGTGGCGTAGTTACAATCACATATTTCACACTTTCACGTCTGAAAACTTGCTTGGTTGCGAATGTACACAATTGGACAGTTTCACTTTTTTACAACCACAAGTTTTCTTAGTTGCATAGTTGCAGAGTCACACAGGTTCACACTTTCACAGCAGCAAAGCTGCTCCGTTACATAGTTGCACAGTCGCACAAATTGAGAGTGTTACAGCCATAAGTTTTCTCGGTTGCATAGTTGCACTGTCACATAGTTTCACACTTTCATAGTCACAAAGTTGCATAATCACACAGTTCCACACTTACATAGTCGCAATGTTGCTTGGTTTCATAGTTGCACAAATGCACGCTTTGGCGATTGAACAATTGCACGGATGCAAATTCAAAATCTATATCATCACGGAGTTGTTCAGTTAGCAAGCTGTAGAGTTGCACAGTTGTAGACGTTATAAGTCGGTCAACTGCACATTTGTATGTGAGTCTGTGGTTTGTTTCATTTGTGAAATGCAGGTTACATTGTATAAGTATATGTTCTTCCACTAACTATTTCCATAATCAATACATGGTTACAGGTTGGATGACGCTTCCTCAACAAGGACCTTTGTTGCAACTTACAGAACTTCAATCTGCGTATCGTGGTCACTGGGTTACATTACTTGTTCAAGTCATGGAATGTTAACATCTGTCCTTGTCTTACAATCTCGGATGCACCTGGTGCAACACTTGACATGAGGATCATGCCATCGTCAACCAGCAAAAGTGGGATGACACAAGACGAGAAGGGACACCATGTTGATGAGTTTGTTTTCATGTGGAAGCCATTCTGCTTCTACAGGGTCTACAAAACTACCACCACTTTAGCACAAGAGGGATTCCTACTAAGTGGGTTACAAAGCTTTTCAATAACATGGATTTATGTGCTATCCTGTCCTTCTGAGATTCCAAGGTTCATGAAAAGTCTGAATGTCATTTTCACTCGTGTAGAAACACTCCCGGTGGAAAAGGGTTCACTCTCGTGTGGACAATGAGAAAATCCTATGCTATGGAGAGCAGTTTCATTGAACAAGAGTGATATGACATCTTCAAGGCATTGATGGTCAATCTTGTTAAGCCATGTTTTTCTTACATGTTCAATCCTCCATCAAACTACATGGGAAGAAGCTACATTCACAATGTTCACATATGCATCCCAATAATTCACTTCTTCTTCTTTGTATGCAACATGGACCTGTAACCGGATATGCAACACGTTCCAGTAAACTTCAACAATCTCCCTCTGACAGAATAAAAAAAGGAAATCATGATTTCTGGTGACAAGAATGCCCTCTTTGCTTTAGTGTTGGGTACACATGCTTATCAAATCCAACAGTATCTTGACAACAACAACACCATTGTCATTAACAATGTTTACTACAAAGAGGGTATACTCAAGGCAGGCAACGGGTGAGTCAAACAAGTGTTGGTTTTTTTTTTCTACATTCTATTGTCTTGCTAGACAAATGATATGTGTGCCTAGCTTGAATGATAGAAGTTCCCTTGTCAAGATCACCGTTAAGGAACTCAAAAACGTTGCGAGGGAAAGGGTGTTACCAAACGTTCAACTATCCATGCATAACCTCACCAAACAAGTTCACTGATGCTATGCAAAAATGTATTCTTGATGTCAAAACCTCTATAATCATTTCCTTGCTCCTTTCATACAGGTATGAGAACATTCGCTACACCATGAACAACAGCCGTTTGCAACAACCTAAAGCAGACATCATTGTGAAGACTGTTGGTCTCAATTACACCTCTTCTCATGGACTCCCCACGACAAATCGCGACACTACAACTTGCGGCTTGATCCAGCACTACAACTTCATGAACGATGATTGGGAATGTGACAACCATGTATCTATCTTCTCAGAAGTTGGATCACTCTTTGTCAATATGCAATACATTGGTGAGCATTATGCATGTCTATTGCATTAACATGCTCGTCTCATTCTCATTTTGACTAACGTGTACATTGATAATGACATGTTCTTCTCGTTTTGTCTTAATGCTCCAAAACATGAGGTGCACAAGAATGTGCTTCGCCATGGACCAGACGTTGAAATTGCTGTTCTTGATGGATTTACAATGAAAGGGGTTGCAAAAGAGTTTGCTGATGATTGATTGGAGGTGCTCGATGCCATCCATGATCCGCCATTTTCCATGCAAAGGTGTGAAACTAGAACTTACTCTTTTCAATTCTTCACGTTATAAAGGAATTCTCCAACTAATGTTTTTTCAACAGATTCTTGTGACACCTGCGGGAAGAAAGCAAGGCTACACCATCATTTATCTCAAGCCAGTTTCTTACGGCGATGACAAGGTAACATGCATTTGTCTTTATACGCAAGTGTTTGTGTGTGTGTGTGTGTGTGTGTGTGTGTGTGTGTGTGTGTGTGTGTGTGTGTGTGTGTGTGTGTGTGTGTGTGTGTGTGTGTGTGTGTGTGTGTGTGTGTGTGTGTGTGTGTGTGTGTGCGTGCGTGTGTGCGTGCACGTGTGTGTGTGTGTGTGTGTGTGTGTGTGTGTGCGTGCGTGTGTGCGTGCACGTGTGTGTGTGTGTGTGTGTGTGTGTGTGTGTGCGTGCGTGTGTGCGTGCACGTGTGTGTGTGTGTGTGTGTGTGTGTGTGTGTGCGTGCGTGTGTGCGTGCACGTGTGTGTGTGTGTGTGTGTGTGTGTGTGTGTGCGTGCGTGTGTGCGTGCACGTGTGTGTGTGTGTGTGTGTGTGTGTGTGTGTGCGTGCGTGTGTGCGTGCACGTGTGTGTGTGTGTGTGTGTGTGTGTGTGTGTGCGTGCGTGTGTGCGTGCACGTGTGTGTGTGTGTGTGTGTGTGTGTGTGTGTGCGTGCGTGTGTGCGTGCACGTGTGTGTGTGTGTGTGTGTGTGTGTGTGTGTGCGTGCGTGTGTGCGTGCACGTGTGTGTGTGTGTGTGTGTGTGTGTGTGTGTGCGTGCGTGTGTGCGTGCACGTGTGTGTGTGTGTGTGTGTGTGTGTGTGTGTGCGTGCGTGTGTGCGTGCACGTGTGTGTGTGTGTGTGTGTGTGTGTGTGTGTGCGTGCGTGTGTGCGTGCACGTGTGTGTGTGTGTGTGTGTGTGTGTGTGTGTGCGTGCGTGTGTGCGTGCACGTGTGTGTGTGTGTGTGTGTGTGTGTGTGTGTGAGAGAGAGAGAGAGAGAGAGAGAGAGAGAGAGAGAGAGAGAGAGAGAGAGAGAGAGAGAGTTTCTTTTTCATATGCACAAGCTTGAATTTGTATTCATGCCTTCATTGTTCCACATGTGAGGATATCTATACATGATGATGTAATAATTGTGGTCATTAAAACGTCACTTTTCCTTTGTTGAGTGAACTCTTATTAATCTAGAGTAAAAAAAGGTGCTCAAAATCCACAAGTGCTCCAACAAGTGCACATAGATGTCTTTGAAAGAGAAGTTCTCTCCCCTCTGCCGGGATTGATGTTTTGTAGTGTAAGTTATCACATTGTTTCAGAGATCACTCGAATACGAATGAGTTGTCTTCTTAGCGTTTTAGGAAAAGTTCAGTATTGTACGTCACTCCTCCCATCAAAAAAACCCATGGGCCATGTTGAGAAAGTTGCAAGTCCAAACAATGTTGGAAGGGGAGGCAGTGGCCCATCTTAATTGTAACCTCACGTGGAATAGCTTGGTTTTTCATTTGGTTTTCCTTTAGAATGAATATGTGTGTTTCAATTCAGAGAAGATTTCACCTTCTGTTGCATATATCCGTTGGCTTCGTGTTAATCATACGAGTGTTTTGCTAAAATGAATGCGAAATTCGTTGACATGAAAAGCAGAAATAGTCATAAAGTTAAAATCTAATGCGATTTCTTGTCAATTGTGCTGTTCCCATACTAAAGGAACATGTCAAGATTATGTCAACCTCAACGAAGATAAGTCCAACATCATTCAAAGGTGCATGAAAAAGTCAAACGTGGTTCTTCTCCTACGGTAGAAACCTTTTAATATCTGAAATGGATGTTTTTCACCTAGAATTATGTACTTTGTAACTGTGTACGTGCTTTGCGCGCAACATTCGCTCTTGTTTGAAGACGTTTGATAGCACGATGAGCATGTGATGCAATTTGAAATAAAAAAAGTTCATAATACAAAATTGAATCATTAAGATTTTCTTCAAGGTTAAGTTGAATGATGAAATGATCATTACAACTGGGGAGGTGGAGTGCCAAACATCGGTACGTAAGAGAATGGTCGAATCCAAAGTTGAGGGGGGGAGGGGGGAGACGACCCTAAACGCGGCGGTTCATCTGCCGCTATAGGACTGAAGGACTTCTTTTCCGACCCTGCAAAATCCATGTCCGTTCTTTTCCGACGTGGCACTTGAGGCTCTCTGTTTCTTCTCTAGATCGTTGGAAATGCGCAGCTGGCCGGATAAACGTTTTTTCACAAGGAAAGAGACCGCACACGTTGGGACCTGCGAAAAAGGGGTTGTGAGGAGCGGCCACACGCTTTACATGGGGTCTCTTAGAGTAAAGGAGTGATATCAGGGATCGTTAATACTTACCAGGAAAGGAGAGTTTTGCGATTTTGGTCTCTGAATCTGGGGTATCTATAGATTTTCTTCCCAGCCTTTTCGACCATCAGCCTCAGGAGCATTCGTCCGCCATCGGGACTGCCGCCGCTGCCATATGCCGCCGCTGCCCTCCTCCCGTTTGCAAACCTGTCCAGTCACTCCCTGTCGCTGTCGTGGCACCACCTTCCGCCACGTCAGCTTGCATTCCTCCCAACTTATCGCTTATCATCCTTACCCCTCCTCCCTACTCGCCCTTCCCCTGGTTCGCCCCCCTCGTCGGCGTCGGTTGCCAACCCGTGCAGCGGAGCGTCCCAGTCATCGAGCGGTCCTCACTCGCTGGCTCGCGGGCAAAGCTGGCAGCGGATTCGTCGCTAAGAGGCATCGTCTTTCCCTCGGATCCAAGCGCCATTCGCCGAGGCTCGACTAGTGCGCTGGTCGCCCTGCCGACCTGCAGCGCTGTGGGAACTCCCTGTCTGAGAGCGGACGTCAAACGGGGTCGGATCTGGCGAGCGACATTCACCACCCGACATCCTCGGTCGATCCGAAGCGCTTAATTGCCGCTTTCTCACCTCCATTGAATACAGGGGCTGCAGCTGTAGGTACCACCTACTTGCAGGCAGGACAGGGCGTTGTCAGCGATAGAGCAATCACAGCCGGCAGGAAAGTGGGTAACGGCACGTTCCCGGAAGCACGCGGCGCCTCGTGAGCGGGAAGTGAACAGCACACCATGGCTCCCGTCACCGTAAGTGTTTTTGAAGCGTGTGCAA
>SZWC01008842.1:5325-17442 GCA_023375785.1 Penium margaritaceum
GGGGGGGGTTGCAAGTGCTGAAAGAGAACATGGCTCTAAGCATCTAGAGCTTTGAGGCGAGGAAGGATCAGCTGGCTTTGGGCACAGAACCGGTTTGGTGCTTTTCCCCCTCACGTGGGAGGTCAAGGAGGGATTTCGGGAATGCAGTGGAGAATCCTTTGCCGCGTGTACTGACGACCTTGTGCATGGCAAGGGGCCGCCAAGGGGCTGCATACAGAACGGGGAGGTGTGGGAGCAACGAACGGTGGGTGTAACTGTGCTGCGCGTCTTTCTCGTGAGGGTGGTCGCGGTCCACCGCAAAAATTGTGAGGCCTTACTGCCTTCATGCATGGCGTGTTCCGTGGCCATGAGCAATGTGCCAGAGTGCCTTCGTGTCATTTCCAATGTGAGGAAGAAGGTCCTCGTTCGACGCGCCATCAGCCACGAGCTACCTCCTACAAACGGATGGCCCTTGGACAGTCCTTTTAGCATCAGTAGTATCGTTTGTCAACCATTCGCCTTTGGTCTGACTCCCCCTTGAACAACCAACACGTGCCCAACTGGGCCTGCCCCGAGTGTCTGTGGATGGCTTACAGAGTCGAATCTCACCCCACACTATGCGGAGCTTGGGGCAGGATTCTACATGCTGAGCCTGAAGGAGGGCCAACTTCGTCCCTTCGCGATCCGTTTCATCCGACCACTGCACCCGGAACACAGGGAGATGTGGCGTGTGCAGATTTCGACCGTGCGCAGATTTTGCCCTTCTGTGCAGATTTTGTCCTTTTGTGCAGATTTTGTCCTTGTGTGACAGCAACTGATTGCTACCTGTCGCCACTCTTCGGAATCACTTCTGCTGCTCATTCTGTTCCAACTCCACACTGAAACAACCCTAAACATGCATATCGGTTTCTTTGCTACTGAAGAATCTTGAACACCTCTGCCAAGCACCGATTTTCGGTGTTGCGAGGTTCTATGCAAATTTTTTTGTGGCTGAGTATTATGCATGCCATAAATCCGAACGAAATGAAAGATAATCATCAGAGTGAACTTCACAACACACTGTTGTGATTTGTGACGTTCCTGTTGACCTATACAGTTTACTGTGACCACTCGGCCGTGTCCATACTCGTGCAGATCCCTGATGCGGACCCAGGCGGTACCGGGGCGTCATCCGGTGGCGGACTACCAGCTTGGAGCTCACCGACGACCGTTCCAGAGCTCTGGACGCTACCCGGGACCTCCTGCAGTTTTTCCGCAGCACGCAGGACTTTATCGGTGGACTGGCTATGGGCCCGATTTGCATGTTTTGCATTGTGTGTCCACCGTTCGATGCTGGATGCATGCATGTGACTAGTTGTAGCTTCCGGCTCGTGATTCTCCACGTCTAGGTTCAAACGGCGTAGCGTTCTGACATGTGTGCGCAGAGCTACGGCCAGAACAGTGGTTTTGGGCCGGTTTTAGGACAGATCTTGCACTGCCGCGTGCGACACGTGCCATGCGCCGCGACAGGTACTTATGCCATGGACCTGTCATTTGTCATTTCTCTCTGCAAATGCTATTGAAGCATTCTGACACTTTGCCTTTGTGTCGCCTAGCCAAACCCTCGCCGTTGCGTGCACGACTAATGACTGTCGTCACCGTCTGACTAGGCACTGACGCCTAGTCAGCGGCGGTGTCGGTAGGACGCTTCTACGCATAATCTCGTGGTATCAAAGCAGCGAGACCTCTCTCGCTGAGCTGCGCCGCAAAGATGCAGCACCGGCAGCAGTAGTGAGAGTCACCTCTGCCGCCGTATCCTGGGACTCGTTGCAACGGTTTTCAGCAGCGACATCACCACGCAGTCCCGTCCACCTCACCCGGTGAGCTGTGGCAGTCACCAGCTCCAGCGGCCAAGCCAAGCAGCAGCAGCAGCACCGGGTGGCAATAGCAGTCGTTTCTGGCTGGGCATTCTGACAAGGAAAAAAAAAGAAGGAAGCAGCTCGTAGTAGCAGCTCGCAGCGCGAATCGGTGGCTACGAGCAGCAGCAGCTCGCAGCGGAAGCAGCAGCGAGCAGCGACAGCGGCAGCGAGCAGCACTAGCGGTAGCAGCAGCCGCGGGCAACAGCAGCAGCGCGGCGACAGCAGCAACAGTATTACGCGCGCTGCAGCGCCAGCAGCAAGAGCAGTAGCAGCAGCAGCATTGCAGCAACAGTAGCAGCAGCAGCATTGCGGCAACAATAGGCAGCATTGCAGTAGCAGCAGTAGCAGCTACAGTAGCGGAGGAGCTGCAACAGCGGCCGCAGCGGCCGCAGCTGCAGCAGTGCTGCGCAGCAGCAGTCGCGAGTGCTGTGCTGCGTAGTAGTGCTGTGCAGTGCTGCGCAGATCTACGCAGATCTGCGCAGCTGCGCAGCTGCGCAACCGCGCAAGGGGGGTGACGAGGTCCCCCCCACCTCGCGCAAGGGGTTGGCGAGGTCCCCACTCCCTTCAGCTCGTGTTTTTGTCACTGGTGTTCTGTCTCCTGAGCACCAGCGATTGCTTCATCGTCGTCTGTGTCATGTGGGCTCCGACACTGTGTCAAAGCTCATTCGGACACAGCCCGATCTCGGTCTTGATGCGGCTTCTTTCGAGAAGCCGCCCAAGACCGACTGTCTCCTCTGCCCCCAGGGTATGATGAATCGCTGCACCTACCCTGACTCACGTTCTCGCGCACTTCGCCCTCTCGAGTTAGTCCATTCGGACCTCCTTGGTCCTCTTCCTGTCGAGTCCACGTCCGATCGGGGTCGATACGTCCTCACTCTGACTGATGACTTCACCCGCATGCGGTGGGTCTACAGCCTTCGCGAGAAGAGTGATGCTGCTCTCGCGGTTCGCCTCTGGCTAGTGATGGCTGAGCGTCAGTCCCGCCACACGGTGCACACCTTCCGCTCGGATCGTGGCGGCGAGTTTCTCGGCGAGATGGATGGCTTCTTCGCTGAGCACGGGGTTTTTCACCAGGTCTCCGTTCCTGCTACTCCTCAGGAGAACGGTGTCTCTGAGCATTGGAACCGCACCATAGAGGATGCGGTTCGCACTATGCGGTCTGAGTGCGGTCTCCCAGAGTCCTTCGCCTTTGAGGGCTTTGCCTACATGACCTGGGTGTGGAACCGCCTTCCGCACGGTCCTCTTCCGGACCACGTTACACCGTATGAGCTCTGGTTTGGCCATCGTGCTGACCTTTGTCTTGCTCGCGTCTGGGGATCCCTGGCTTCCGTGTGGTACACTGAGGATTATCAGGGGTCCTAGGTCTCACCGCGGGGTCGCTTGTGTGCCTTTGTAGGCATCTCCCGGCGATCGAAGGCCTGGCAATTTTGGGACCCTACCCGTCGTCGCATTGTTGAGTCACGCGACACGCTCTTCTTTGAGTCCCTCACATACCGTGATCTGATGTCGATTACGTCGTTGTCTGTCACGCACATCCCTACGTGTGAGGTTTCTCGCCGGATGCGGGGGTCTTCGCCTGCGAGCACCCCTCCCCAGGCTGATGTGTCCGTTCGAGCTCCCTCCACTTCACGGTCTCCGGCTCTTGATGACCCAACGATCATCGCTGTCGGCCCAGAGACCTCTCCAACACCACGGGCTTCTTCCCCGGTTCCCTCGCCTCCCTTAGGTACCCATGATCCTACATCTGTGCGTAATCCTGTGTCCGCCACTCCTGCCTCTGTGCGTGGCCTTGCCTCACCTGTCCCTACTGTCACACCGAGTCCCGTGTCTCCCACACACACATCTCCTCGCACGACATCACCAGCTCATATGCCTCAGCTCTCCCCGGCTGTGATTGTGCCCATCCCTGAGCCTGAGGTACGCCCCTCGAGCCCAGGTTACTCCCGTGAGCCCGGCGGTTGTCTTCGACCATTGGACTCCAGAGCTCAGCGAGCGTCTGGCCCTGCACCTAGGCGCTCCACTCGCAACGTCGCGAGTGGTGACCCTGGCACAAAGGCCCTAGGCTTGAGTGTCCGTAGTGAGCACACAGAGGTACACCCAGCGTGTCCCGTAGGGCACGATCTCGTCACTCGCGAGTTCCGCATCGCTTGTGATGCAGCAGCCGATCTTGTGGTCGTCAGACCTAGCATTGAGGCGTGCGCTCTTGCCACGCAGAGCTCTCCCTCTTTGGCGCCTGACCCGGGCACACTAAGGGAAGCTCTCTCATCACAGGATGCTGACGCTTGGCGTGCTGCCTGCAAGGATGAGCTTCGCGCTATCCGAGAGCACGGAGTTTACGAGCTAGTCGACCTTCCACCTGGGAGGAAGACTACTCAGGTCAAGTGGGTCTTTCGCAAGAAAGTGAAGCCAGATGGCTCACTGGAACGCCACAAGGCTCGCTTGGTCGTCAAGGGGTACTCTCAGATTGAGGGCATCGACTACACTGACACCTTCGCCCCTGTCGAACGTATGACCTCAGCTCGAGCTCTGTTCGGTGTAGTGGTTCAGCATGACTGGGAACTACACCAGATGGATGTGAGCAATGCGTTCCTCCATGGCTCTATGGATGAGGAGATCTACGTGGCTCAGCCATCCGGCTTTGAGGACGGCGACAAGGTCAGACGCTTGCGCAAGTCCTTGTACAGCCTCAAGCAGTCTCCTCAGTGTTGGAACCAGGAGATCACTGGCACCGTGACTCGTGCAACATATGTACAGAGCGAGGCAGATCCCTCTCTCTTCATCCGCCGGACGCCTGAGCGGTTCACCGCCATCCTGGTCTATGTCGACGACCTTCTGATCGCGTCTCCTTCACTAGAGGCCGTGAAGGAGGCCAAGGCTGTCCTCCTGACTACCTACAGGATGAAGGACCTCGGTCCTGCAGCGGTGTTCCTTGGTATGGAGATCGTACGAGACTGCAGACGTCATACTCTGCTACTGCACCAGGCCCGATACGCACGTGTTGTGGGGGAGCTCTTTAGCGACCTCCTCGGCGCAGTGCCCACGGCCTCCACACCTCTCACACCCGACGGGCAGGATGCCCTGAAGGTGGACGATCCCACACAGCTGGGGGAGACAGTGGATGTGACCTTGTACCTCCGTCTCATCGGATCTCTGATTTACGTGGCCACTACCACACGTCCGGACATCGCATTCGCCGTCAACCTCCTTGCCCAGTTTTCGCAGGCCCCACGTGCTAGAGCCCTTCATGCGGCTGTGCGAGTGGTGCGGTACGTGGTTTCCACACCGTACCTCGGACTCTGCTTTCGCCGGCAGTGTTCGGTGGTCCTTGATAGCTACACTGACAGCGACTGGGCCTGGAGCCGAGACGGACGCAGTCGCACCGGTTACGTGTTCCTGCTAGGTGGTACCGCTGTGTCCTGGCGCAGCGGGAAGCAGGGCTGCATTGCACGTAGCTCATCGGAGGCAGAGTATGTCGCTCTGGCTGCAACGTCTATTCCTTGAGCTGGGTCAGTCAGTACCCGCCATTGTGCTTCATTGCGACAACCAGAGTGCCCTTGCTATTGCGGAGACCTCTGGTGTCTTCCATGCTCGCACAAAGCACATTGCAGTAGAGCATCAGTTTCTGCGTGACCTGGTAGAGCGACACGTGATCTCCGTCATTTGGGTTGGCACTGACATGCAGCGTGCTGATTTCTTGACGAAGGCACTAGCACGCGGAAGGTTCCTTGTGGCCACTCGTTCTGTCAGACTTCGCCCCTTGCCTGAGAGTGGTTGAGTGTGGGGTGTTGTGGTGGTCATTCGTTCCGTCGTTGCACTTGTTCTCGTTTCAGTGCTGTACGTGTATGGACATGCGTACCATCGGGTCATGGGGGAGTGTTGTGATTTGTGATGTTCCTGTTCACCTGTACAGTTTACTATGACCACTCGGTCGTGTCCATACTCGTGCAGATCCCTGATGCGGACCCAGGCGGTACCGGGGCGTCATCCGGTGGCGGACTACCAGCTTGGAGCTGACCGACGACCGTTCCAGAGCTCTGGACGCTACCCGGGACCTCCTGCAGTTTTTCCGCAGCACGCAGGACTTTATCGGTGGACTGGCTATAGGCCCGATTTGCATGTTTTGCATTGTGTGTCCACCGTTCGATGTCGGATGCATGCATGTGACCAGTGTAGCGTCCGGCTCGTGATTTTGCACATCTAGGTTCAGACGGCGTAGCGTTCTGACATGTGTGCGCAGAGTTTCGGCCAGAACAGTGGTTTTGGGCCGGTTTTAGGACAGATCTTGCACTGCCGTGTGCGACACCCGCCGTGCGCCGCGGCAGGTACTCATGCCATGGACATGTCATTTGTCATTTCTCTCTGCAAATGCTATTGAAGCATTCTGACACTTTGCCTGCGTCACTTAGCCAAACCCTCGCCGTTGCGTGCACGACTTGTGACTGTCGTCACCGTCTGACTAGGCACTGACGCCTAGTCAGCGACGATGTCGCTAGGACGCTTCTACGCATAATCTCACACACTTCTGTCCACATTGTCCAAAACCAAAGCACACGCAGATCTCTTCCTTCCACTCGCTGTCCCTCGGCAGAAAAAGGTGTGTGTTCCGATAAATGCTGAAAGGAGGTCATGGCATGTCCTAGTCCATGTTGTTCCTTGACGGGCATTAATATCTGCCCACAGAAACATAGAAAAACAAAAACAGAGGTAAGGCCTCATTGGAATATACTGCAGGGAGGTTTGGGACTTTAAAAGGATCCCCTTGGGAGTGCGAAGTAGGACTCCCTCTGGGCTAATTGTCGTACTCCTCCGCACTTGCACTCCTTTCTCAAGGAGAGTGCAAGTGGGAGTGTAACTTTACAATCCTAATCTGTGGGTCCTCGAAAGGGGGGGACAAATGAACCATGCTTCTGCCACACACACCAACCCCCCCCCCCCCCCCCCCCCCCCCCCCCCCCCCCCCCCCCCCCCCCCCCCCCCCCCCCCCCCCCCCCCTCTCCCCCCTTCCCCCCTTCCGCTCCCCTGCACCCCTGCCCAAACTTGGCTAGAAGGCAGAAGTAGAAGGAAACTGCGGTTCTATTGACCAGCAGATGAAAAGTCATCCAACTTGAGCACTGGGAGAAGAGGAGCACTTCACAACACCCAAATGTCCCGCTGTCCAATGTGCTCAATCATCCTCCGCCTCTGTCCCCATCGTAGCCCTCACCCCCGCTCGCTGGCCGAGTCACTCTCGGAATCACTCTCCACCTCCTTGCTCTCCGGGACGTCCTCGTCGGAGAAGTCTTGCAGCGCAAACCACTTGCGCGGCTTGAGGGACAGGGTGGCCTTCACAGGCCGCGGCAGCGTCGCGCATCTGGACAGAGCATGGGCCTCCTGCTCACCCCTGCTGAGGAAACCATTCCCTCTCTCAGCACACCCATCTTCCTCTGAGACGAACCGATCGTCCCCGTCTCCACCGGTGGGCTCGTCATTCTTCGTCCGTCGGCGTCCACGACCCCGCCGACTGTTGGGAGTGGAGCCACTACTTCCCTCGCTGAGTGACAGATGATCCCTCGCACCAGAAGCCGCTCCTCTGAGATCCCCTTGCAGAGACTTTGCATAGCCATTGCTGCTGCTGCTACTGCTGCTGCTGCTGCTGCCGTGGCCTCCGCCCGCAGGGGCAGACTTGGGCCGGCGCACGCGCACGTCCAGTCGCAGCAGCTGCGCCACTTCGTAGTGCCCTCCCCATCGTTCCAACGCTCGTGCGAGATCATACCGACCTGATGTGAAACGAAAACAGCACCCAAAAAAAAAAAACAAGGAGAAAGATGCAAAAAGTAAGATGAAGACAGCTGGGAGAAGGGAAAAAACTACAAAGAAAGGGAAGAACGACGGACAGTCACCTTGACAAGAACGACAAACATCAAGTTGATGTCATCAACCATGACATCAAGAGAAACAAAACCAGAGACCTAACGATCATGCCAGCGTGGGAGGACCCTGGAGGGCCTTGTCTGGGAGCGTTTCGGCGGAATGCATCGGGCAACAACTGAGGGAGGGGAGCAGATGGTCCAGAACCCACAGGTGTTTGCCCGCCTACACAGCGAGCCCAGGCACCGGGTGAGCAACAATTTCGACCGGTGCTGCTCCTGGGCCGTCAACCCCGGCCTTCCCCCAGAGGGCCTCTACATCCGGTGGATGCTCTTGCTCCACCTGCAGGTCCTCCTCGCCCGCGTCCCCTCCCCTCACAGGTAGAATGGATATTTCTTAGACATCTTTCTTCAAAACGTCTAAGAAATATCCACCCTCACAGGAAGAGCAGATTGGGGAACTTTCTCTCTTTACTGGCCGACCCTGCCGCCCCGTGTGGGAAGTCGTGGGACGTTGCCCACGAGCTGCGGCCGATGGACGACGCCATTCTGGAGCGGTGCCATCGGTTCGAGGCTGGTGACTGGGTGGGCCTTGTCGAGGAGGCCCTGGAGATGGTGCGCCCGGCTGCGCGGGACAGAGTCGTCTCCCGGCCAGTCACCAGGCAGGCAGCAACACAGCAGGGGCTGGAGGCGGCGCGAACACGCCAGAAGGCGTCAGGCCTTGTCCATGCGAGGGCGCTTTCGCAGGCCATGAGTCTGTTCGAGGATCATCGACCTGCGGCGGGTACGGACGCCACCATGGCGGCGCTCCATGAGCGTCATCCCCCCGGGCGCCTACCCATACCGGAGTGGGTGCAGGGGAGCGAAGCGGATTGGATCACGGTTGAGTTAGTGGAGGAGGCATTGAGGGAGGGGATGCGGGGGCCCAGCCCGGGCCCCCTCGGCCTTACCATGGACCTCCTTCGTGACCTCGTCCTCGCCTTCCTGGCGGCCTCATCCAGCATCTGCGCACTCCCTCTGCACCATCCTCTATGGCTCCCTCCCGCCGCTCTTCGCTGACTGCCTTGTTCGGAGCACCCTCATCCCTATTGTGAAGGGAGCGATCGAGCAGGAGGGAGTGCGTCCCATCGCGGTTGGGGAGGTGTGGCTCAGGTTGGCAGGGAACCTGTTCCTACCCCGCGACAAGCCCAAGTTCACAGCGGTCCTCCGGCCTTCCTAGTATGGAGCGGTTGTATCTGACAGGGTAGCGCTGGTGGTCTGAACGGTCCAGGCCATCCCCGCCACCAACCTCTCTTACCAACCTAGCTACTGCGGCTCAGCATCCACAATGCCTTCAACAAGGTCGAGTGGGCGTCGATCTTTGAGGCGGTGCGCGCTTACGGCCTGGGGCGTGGATCCTCTACCTCCGTTAGGTCTACGTTCACCAGGCGCAGCTCCTCCTTGTTAGCGGCGACTCTCCTATCGTCCTGGAGAACGCCCGGGGTGTCAGGTAGGGGGACCCCCCTGAGCCCGGATCGCTTTGATCTTGCCCTCCCACCGCTTTTAGAGGCGGGTATTCAGACCCTGGTGGCGCCGGATGGCGGCCATAGAGGGCATGTGGGGGGTTTCCAGGAAGACGCCACCATCTGTGGCCATAGAGGGCATGTGGGGGTTTCCAGGACGACCCCACCATCTGCGGCCCGCCGCATCTCTTAGGAGCCCGTATGGCGGCAATGGTGGAGGCTGCGTGCGCTGCGAGGCCTCTGTGTGCAGCCTGGGAAGAGCATGCTGTGGCACCGGCCGGGGGAGACTGCACCATCATCCCTGGCAGGTCTGCCGTGGACAATCCAGAGGGTGCAGATTTTGGGCTGCCCCGTGGCTGTCGAGTCCATGGAGGCGGATTTGGAGGCAGCGGTGGCTTCAGGATCAGGTCCCCAGGCGTCACACAGCTCGGACACATGGAGGGCCGCCACGACGCTCCGCGTGGTGCCGAGGGCTGATTTCTGCTTGCGAGCCCTCCCGCCTGAGGCGTGGTGGGGCTAACCATCCTGGAGCGGTTCAACGCAGCGGTCTGGGAGACGGTTCTCCGCCTGTTCCACATCCCAGCGGCGTGGTCTGAGGATCTGGACTTGCAGCGGCTGGCGTAGTGGCAGATGCAGTTGCCGCTAGGCTTCGGCGACGCAGGCTTGCCGGGCATGCGTGATCGAGCGCCCCTCGCCTACGCCTGCGCGACTGGCTTTCTCTTCCACGCCCTAGTGTCTGAGTTTGCTGCCTTCCTTCCCGCACAGAAGGACCTGGACTTCCTCTGCCTTTCTGGGGGAGAGTGGAGCAGGAGTTGTCTCTGTCAGCGTTTGGGGCGCTGCCGTCCATGGAGGCCTTGCGATAGAACACAGTGCCTTGGCTTTACCACCGGATCAGCACATTGTGGTTTGCGAGCGGTAGGGAGCCATGGGTTGAGGATGCAGGGGCGGTCGCCTTGCGATTCGTAAGGAGCCATGGGTTGATGGGCAGTCGTCTTGCGCCACGGCACATGCACCGAGGGCAGACGCTGCGGACCCAACACCGGCTGCTCTCGCTGCGCACAGAGGAGGTGCTGGACGACGGCCACACGTGGGAGTTCCCTCTGGCTGCAGGCCATGCTAGTCAAGGAGACGGACATGACTTTTCTCTCGGCTGCAGATTTGTGCCTCCATGCTCAGCTGTGGCCCAGTCTCCCTCTAGAGCACTTGGAGCAGTTAGGGTTGGATGGGTTGGAGCCGGCCGCGGTGACGCAAAGGAGAAGGAGATGGGTTGGATGTGTGGCATGTCCGCAACGCCATCCGCGACGAGCTGGCAGACATTTCCTCACCGTCCGGGTTGAGCCCAAGCATACGTTGCTGCTGCCGGGCCGAAGGAGATTCCTCCACCCTGACCTCCCACTGGTGGACCATGAGCTCAGCACCACCTGGGTGCTCCACGTCACCACCCTGGACGTGTAGGGACATCGGTCCACCAGACCAGGGACTGCTATTCGGGCGGCCGAGAAGGAGTCGTCTAAGTAGGCGGCGGCGCCGCGTAGGGGGCACTTCTTGCACCCGCTGGCGTAGGAGACCCTCGGCGGCCTGGGCGACGAGTTCTGGACCTTCCTCACCCGACTTGAGAAGATCCGCCTCTCCCGCAGCACCCGGCAGTGCTCTGCGAAGGCCGTGGAGCACTAGGTCCAGCGGGCGGTGAGGGCACTGGCCCAGCACGTATCCATTGCGGGCATCAGGAGCCAGTGCGCGGGTATTCGTCTCTACACCATCGCGCAAAGCCAGGCGCTGGCTCCGCTCCCGGCGGGGGTCACGTCGGTAGCCGGTCGCCTGCGTGTCCGGCGCGTGCTAGCATTCGCTTACCTATGTGCGGTCGAGCCCACCTTTCCCAGTGCTTCCCTTGCACCTCATTGTGCCGAAGGTGGCGGCTCCTTATACCACGTGGTTGTGCCGGTCCGTGGCGGCGTTGCGTGTCCTTTCAAACACAAAAAGCTTCTCTTAAAAAACAAAAACAGCAAAACCATATCGCTTGGAGGTGAGGTCTTTACATGCACTCGCAACATGACCATGTTCACGGTCATGCTCAAAGTCATGTCCAGAAGAAACGAGCATGCGAGTGCGAGAGGAGATCGTGCCATGTCAAGAATGTGTGCGGAGCACAGGAGCCGACGTGAACAGGAAGTTAGGGGCAAAGGTGACGACGAAGGCAAAAGGGTTTGTGTGAAAAAAAAATTAGATACACAAAGCACGTGCCAACCCATGCACACAAAACAACGCGAGGACACATAGAGGCACAATCACAGGCATGCAAGCGCTTGCCCGTGCGCATGCGCACACTTCCACATAGCCCACAGCAATGTAGTTCCACACACACCCACACGTGCACACATGCAAGCACACAAATGCACATACGCACGCACACATACACTGACACACAATCACACAAGAACTCACACCCGCACCCAAACCCCGCACCCACACCCACACCCGCACCTGCACTCGCACCCGCACCCGGACCCGCAGGTGCGCCCACACCTGGACCCGGACCAGCACCACCACCCGCATCACAACCGACCTCCACCTTCAACCTTTCACAAGAGCTAGAGAAATCTCAAACTCAACCTCTATCTCAACCTCTTTCCCCCACTGACACTTAGTCGCTGGGTGGCCATGGCAGTTGCAGACTTAGGGTTCAAACCCCTGAACCCCCAATCTGCAACTTTGGGAGGTGAGTTGGCAATCACAACTCACCCCCAATGAATGGTTAGTTGTGATGCCAATGGCTGAAATTCGGGCGGTTGCAGAGTTTCAGCAGGTTCCGCGCGCGCGCACGCACGCATGCACGCACGCACGCACGCACGCACACACGCACGCACGTACGCACGCACGCACGCACGCACGCAC
>SZWC01008842.1:29671-62012 GCA_023375785.1 Penium margaritaceum
ACGAGGATGGGTCTCTCTGTTCACCACTCCATTGATGATGCCACGATCACTGCACTTGACACTTCCACGGTTGTGTTGCGTGCCTCTGTTGTGGATGACCTGTATCGCATCGTGCGCTGCTCTGCTCCTGACTCTTCCCCTTGCTCATCTGCCCGCGTCTTTGTCACCGGGGTGTTGTCTCCTGACCACTAGCGCCTGTTACATCGGCGCCTGTGTCATGTGAGCACGGACACTGTGTCCAGGCTCATTCGTACATAGCCCGCTCTTGGTCTTGACGCGGCTTCCTTCGAGAAGCCGCCCAAGACCGACTGTATGTTCTGCGCTCAGGGCAAGATGCATCGATACACCTACCCTGCCTCCGTCACTCGCGCGCAGCGTCCCCTGGAGCTTGTCCACTCGGACCTCCTCGGACCTCTCCCTGCCGAGTCTGTCGCTGACCGTGGTCGGTATGTTCTTACACTCACGGATGACTTCACCCGCATGCGGTGGGTCTACCGCCTCCGCCACAAGAGTGATGCCGCTCTAGCCGTGCGCTTGTGGCTCGTGATGGCCGAGCGTCAGTCTCGTCACTCCCTCCACACCTTCCGCTCTGACCGTGGCGGTCATTATCTCGGTGAGCTGACCACTCACTTCGCCGAGCTTGGTATTTGTCACGAGCTCTCGGCCCCTGCTACGGCACAGCAGAACGGTGTGTCCGAGCGCTGGAACCGCACCATGGAAGACGCGGTTCGTGCCATGCGCGCTGAGTGCGGTCTCCCGGAGTCCTTTGCCTTCGAGGGCTTTGCCTACATGACGTGGGTCTGGAACCGCCTCCCGCATGGTCCCTTGCCGGACCACGTCACGCCGTATGAGCTGTGGTTTGGTCACCGTGCGGACCTCAGGCTTGCTCGCGTCTGGGGTTCCTTGGCTTGTGTCTGGTAAACCGAGGACCAGCAGGGGTCCAAGGTCTCTCCGCGCGGCCGGATGTGTGCCTTCCTCGTTGTCTCCTCGCGCTCCAAAGCATGGCGTTTCTCGGATGCGGGTCGCTACCGCATCGTTGAGTCGCGCACCGTGCTGTTTTTTGAGGCACTGTCGTACCGCGACCTGTCTGCCATTCTCACCCAGGCAGCGTCTCACGTTCCCACCTGTGAGGCCTCCCGTCGGATGGGGGAGTCTACCCAACAGGGTGAGTCCGTTCGGGGTGCCTCCGGGGTGGGACCGTCGCTGGCCACTATTGACCCGGCCATCAATGCTGTCGGGCCTGTAGTCTCTACGCCTGCCCCGCTTGCGCCCGCCACGACTGTCTCGCCTGCACCTGCCGCGCCTGCCTCACCCGCGCCTACCACGACTGCCTCGCCCGCGCCTGCCGCGACTGCCTCGCCCGCACCTACAGTGCCTGCTTCGTCCGCACCTGTAGCACCTGCTTCGCCCACACCTGCAGCGCCTGCTTCGCCCGCACCTGCAGCGCCTGCTTCGTCCGCACCTGCAGCGCCTGCTTCGCCCGCACCTGCAGTGCCTGCTTCGCCTGCCGGGGCTGCCGCGCCCGCCGCGACTATCTCGTCCGCGCCTGCCGCGACCGTCTCGTCCGTGCCTGCAGCGCCTGTTTCGCCCGCGCCTGCGGCGCCTTTCTTGCCCACGCCTGCAGCGTCTCCAGAGACAGCACCTGCCCTCCCTGTGCCAGAACCGTCGGTCAGCTCAAACTCGGGCTACTCCCGTGGACCAGGTGGGCGTCTCCGCCCACTGGCCTCACGAGCACCTTCAACTGCGGTTGCGCCACCCAGACGACGCACGCGCAGCGTGCACAGTGGTGACCCTGGCACGAAGGCTATCGGCCTAAGTGTCCAAGGCACCTACACGGAGGTGCACCCAGCTTGTCCCATTGGGCACCAGCTGATCGCTGACGAGCACGAGGCTGCACAGGCAGCTGCCGCTGACCTAGTTGCGGTCCGTCCGACCCATGAGGCATGTGTCCTGGCCACCCGGAGCTCCCCTTTGACGGTCCCTGACCCAGACACGTTAAAGGAGGCTCTCTCAGGAGAGGATGCTGAGCAGTGGCGGGCCGCCTGTGAGGACGAGCTCCGGGCCATCCGGGAGCACGGAGTCTTTGAGCTCGTCGACCGTCCTGAGGGACGGAAGGTTGTGCAGGCGAAGTGGGTCTTCCGCAAGAAGGTGAAGCCTGACGGCTCACTGGACCGCTATAAGGCCCGCTTGACTGCCAAGGGATTCTCTCAGGTTGAGGGGATCGACTTCACTGACACCTTTGCCCCTGTTGGCCGCATGACCACATCTCGCGCGCTGCTTGGTGTGGTCGCTCACCATGACTGGGAGCTGCACCAGATGGAAGTGAACAATGCGTTCCTCCACGGCACCTTGGAGGAGGAAATCTACATGGTCCAGCCACCTGGGTTTGAGGTCGAAGGCAACAAGGTCTGGCGCTTGCGCAAGGCCTTATATGGCCTGAAGCAGTCACCCCGGTGCTGGAACCGAGAGATCACTCGCACCCTCACTCAGGCCGAGTACGTCCAGAGTGATGCCGACCCGTCACTTTTCATCCGACGGACAGCCGACCACCTCACTGCCATTCTGGTGTATGTGGACGATCTCCTGATTGCGTCTCCTTCACTGGAGGCCGTGAAGGAGGCCAAGGCGGTCCTGTAGGCCGCCTACAGGATGAAGGACCTTGGTCCAGCGGCTGTTTTCCTCGGGATGGAGATTGTGCGTGATCGTCGTCGACGGACACTCCTCCTCCATCAGGCACGATATGCACAGGTTGTGGGGGAGCGGTTTGCTGACCTCCTTGGCATTGTTTCCGCCGCCTCGTCACCCATCACTCCCGACGGGCAGGACACCCTGAAGGTGACAGACCCAGCCGATCTGGGCGAGACTATGGACGTGACCCTGTACTTTTTGCATCATTCGCTCACTGATGTACTTGGCCACGACCACGCATCCCGACATTGCGTTCGCTGTCAACCTACTCGCACAGTTCAGTCAGTCCCCTCGGGCTCGCGCTTTGCACGTAGCTTTGCGAGTCGTCCGGTACGTGGTCTCCACACCGTATCACGGTCTCTGCTTTCAGAGACATTGCTCGGTTGTGGTAGATGGCTACACCGACAGCGATTGGGCATGGAGTCCTGATGGACGCAGCCGCATGGGTTACGTGTTCCTGCTTGGTGGCACCGCTGTGTCTTGGCGCAGCGGCAAGCAGGGGTGCATTGCTCGCAGCTCTTTAGAGGCTGAGTATGTTGCTCTCGGCACTGGCGCCGCTGAGGCGGTGTGGCTGCAGCGGCTGTTCCAGTGCATGGGTCAGTCCGTGCCTACCATCATCCTTCGATGGGACAACCAGAGTGCTCGCGCGATTGCTGAGAACTCTGGTGTGTTCGACGCACGCACGAAGCACATCGCTGTCGAGTATCATTTTGTGCGCGATCTGGTGGAGCGGCAGTTGATCTCCATCGTCTGGGTGGGCACAGACTTGCAGCGCGCTGACTTCCTGACCAAGGCACTGGCACGTGGGAAGTTCCTCGGGGCTGTTCGTTCCGTCGGGTTGCGACCCCTGTCCGAGAGTGGGTGATTGTCCGGGTCCCTGTTGAGCACTCTGTGTTGCACCTGCACGCGTTCTGCACGTGTATGGACATGCGTACCATCGGGTCATGGGGGAGTGTTGTGATGTTGTCAGTCATACACAGTTGTACAGTTGGTTGTGACCACTCGGCCGTGTCCATGCTTGTGCAGATCCTTGAGGCGGACCCAGCTGGAGACAGAGTTCCCTGAGGTGATGCTCCACCCGCTGGAGGCAGCCTGGCAGCCTACCCAGTGTACCAGAGGGCTCCCACAGCCCACGGACTACGTTTGGAGGTCTTCAGGATTTTCTCGGTGGACAGCCCTGCCAGGCTGATTTACATGTTTGTTTTCTTACACTCTCCGGCTGTTCCCGGACGTAGGCGTGTGACCAGTTGTTGTGTCTGTCTTTTCGTTGTGCATCCGTAGGATCAGACGGCACTCCGTTTGGACGCTTGTGCACAGAATTATGGCCAAAACAGTGGTTTTGGGCCGGTTCAGGTTTGACAGGCACCGTCGTGTGTGCCACCCGCCGTGAGCCACGGCGGCTATTTATGCTGTGGACCTGTCATTTGTTATTCCTCTCTGCATTTACTTTAGTTGAAGCTTGAGATACAAGTGCACGTGTCTCTCCCTACCCTTGCTGTCCCTTGCATGACCCGTGTGTTAACCAGCTAGACCCGTGCTGTCAGGCTAGCAAGCAGAAAGGCTAGGAAGCTTCCTGGAATCTTCTCATATTTATGGTGTGGACCTGTCATTTGTCACCTCTCTCTGGACATTCTATGTCTCCAGCTGGGTCCGCCTCAAGGATCTGCACGAGCATGGACACGGCCGAGTGGTCACAACCAACTGTACAACTGTGTATGACTGACAACATCACAACAAAATAGCCGCCGCGGCTCACAGCGGGTGGCGCACGCGGCGGCACCTGTCTGTCCTGAACCGGCCCAAAACCACTGTTTTGGCCATAACTCTGCGCACAGGCATCCAAACGGAGCGCCGTCTGATCCTACGGATGCAAGACAAAAAGACGGACACAACGATTGGTCACACGCCTATGTCTGGCAGCAGCCGGAGAGTGTAAGAAAACAAACATGCAAATCAGCCTGGCAGGGCTGTCCACCGAGAAAATCCTGAATGTCTCCAAACGCAGTCCGTAGGTCGTGGCACCCCTCTGCTACACCAGGTAGGCTACCAGGCTGCCTCCAGTGGGTGGAGCACCACCTCAGGGGGGTCCGTCTCCAGCTGGATCCGCCTCAAGGATCTGCACGAGCATGGACACGGCTGAGCGGTCACAACCAACTGTACAACTGTGTATGTCTGACAGCATCACAACACCCCCCCATGACCCGATGGTACGCATGTCCATACACGTGCAGATTGCGTGCCGGTGCAACACAGAGTGCTCAGCAGAGGCCATGACAGTCACCCACTCTCAGACAGGGGTCGTAAACCGACGGACCGAACAGCCCTGAGAAACTTTCCACGAGCCAGTGCCTTAGTCAGAAAGTCAGCGCGCTGCAAGTCTGTGCCAACCCAGACGATGGAGATCAACTGCCGCTCCACCAGATCGCGCACGAAATGGTACTCGACAGCGATGTGCTTCGTGCGTGAGTGGAACACGCCACAGTTCTCAGCGATCGCGAGAGCACTCTGGTTGTCGCAGCGGAGGATGATGGTAGGCACCGACTGGCCCAAACACTGAAACAGCCGCTACAACCACACTGCCTCAGCGACGCCAGCGCCCAGAGCAACATACTCAGCCTCTGAGGAGCTGCGAGCAATGCACCCCTGCTTGCCGCTGCGCCAAGACACAGCGGTGCCACCAAGCAGGAACACGTAACCCGTGCGGCTGCGTCCATCGGGACTCCACGTCCAGTCGCTGTCGGTGTAGCCATCTACCACAACCAAGCACTGTCTCCGAAAGCAGAGACCCTGGTACGGTGTGGAGACCACGTACCGGACGACTCGCAAAGCTGCGTGCAGAGCGCGAGCCCGAGGGGACTGACTGAACTGTGCGAGTAGGCTGACAGCGAACGCAATGTCGGGACGCGTGGTCGTGGCCAAGTACATCAGTGAGCCAATGATGCGCAAGTACAGGGTCACGTCCACAGCCTCGCCCAGATCGGCTGGGTCTGTCACGTTCAGAGTGTCCTGCCCATCGGGAGTGATGGGTGACAAGGCGGTGGGGACAGCGGCAAGGAGGTCAGCAAACTGCTCCCCCACCACCTGTGCGTATCGTACCTGATGGAGGAGGAGTTTCCGTCGACGACGGTCACGCACAATCTCCATCCCGAGGAAAACAGCCGCTGGACCGAGGTCCTTCATCCCATAGGCGGCCTGCAAGACCGCCTTGGCCTCCTTCACGGCCTCCAGCAAAGGGGACGCAATCAGGAGATCGTCCACGTACACTAGAATGGCAGTGAGGTGCTCGGCTGTCCGTCGGATGAAAAGTGACGGATCGGTGTCGCTCTGGACGTACCCAGCCTGCGTGAGGGTGCGAGTGATCTCTTGGTTCCAGCACCGGGGCGACTGCTTCAGGCCATACAAGGCCTTGCGCAAGCGCCAGACCTTGTTGCCTTCGACCTCAAACCCAGGTGGCTGGACCATGTAGATTTCCTCCTCCAAGGTGCCATGGAGGAACACATTGTTCACATCCATCTGGTGCAGTTCCCAATCATGATGGGCGACCACACCAAGCAGCACGCGAGCTGTGGTCATGCGACCAACAGGGGCAAAGGTGTCAGTGAAGTTTACCCCCTCAACCTGAGAGAACCCCTTGGCAGTCAAGCGGGCCTTATAGTGGTCCAGTGAGCCGTCAGGCTTCACCTTCTTGCGAAAGACCCACTTGGCCTGTACGACCTTCCGTCCCTCAGGACGGTCGACCAGCTCAAAGACTCCGTGCTCCCGGATGGCCCTGAGCTCGTCCTCACAGGCAGCTCGCCACTGCTCACCATCATCTCCTGAGAGCGCCTCCTTCAACGTGTCTGGATCGGGGACCGCCAAAGGAGAGCTTTGGGTGGCCAGGACACACGCCTCGCGGGTCGGACGGACCACAACCAGGTCAGCGGCAGCTACCTGTGCAGCCTCGTGCTCGTCAGCGATCAGCTGGTGCCCTATGGGACAGGCTGGGTGCACCTCCGTGTAGGTGCCCTAGACACTCAGGCCGAGAGCCTTCGTGCCAGGGTCACCACTGTGCACGCTGCGCGTACGTCGTCTGGGTGGCGCAACCGTAGTCGGAGGTGCACGTGAGGCCAGTGGGCGGAGACGTCCACCTGGTCCACGGGAGTAGCTAGAGTCTGAGTTGACCGATGGCTCAGGCACAGGGAGGGCAGGTGCTGCGTCTGGAGACGCTGTAGGCGCGGATGAGTCAGTCGCGCCAGGCGCTGGCAAAGCAGGCGCAGGCGAGACAGTCGCGGCAGGCGCGGGCGAGGCGGTCGCGGCGGGTGTGGGTGAGGCAGGCGATACAGGCGCAGGCAAGGCAGACACCGCGGGGGCAGGCGAGCCAGGAGACGAGGCAGTCGCAGCACGTGCGGGCGAGTCAGTCGCGGCAGGCGCTGGCGAAGCAGGCGCGGGCGAGACATTCGCGGCAGGCGCGGGCGAAGCAGGCGCGGGCGAGACAGTCGCGGCAGGCGCGGGTGAAACAGGCGCGGGCGAGACAGTCGCGGCAGGCGCGGGTGATGTAGTCGCGACAAGCACAGGCGAGGCAGGCGGAGCGACCACAGGCCCGACAGCAATGATAGCCGGGTCAATGGTGACTAGCGACGGTCCCACCCCGGAGGAACCCCGGACGGACTCACCCTGTGGGGCAGACTCCCCCAGCCGACGGGAGGCCTCACAGGTGGGAACGTGAGACGCTTCCTGGATGAGAATGGCAGACAGGTCGCGGTATGACAGTGCCTCAAAGAACAACGCGTCGCGCGACTCAACAATGCGGTGTCGTCCTGCATCCCAGAAACACCACGCTTTGGAGCGTCGGGAGACACCGAGGAAGGCACACATCCGGCCGCGCGGAGAGACCTTGGACCCCTGTTGGTCCTCGGTGTACCAGACGCAAGCCAAGGAACCCCAGACGCGAGCAAGCCTGAGATTCGCACGGTGACCGAACCACAGCTCATACGGCGTGACGTGGTCCGGCAAGGGACCATGCGGGAGGCGGTTCCAGACCCACGTCATGTAGGCGAAGCCCTCGAAGGCGAAGGACTCCGGGAGACCGCACTCAGCGCGCATAGCGCAAACCGCATCCTCCATGGTGCGGTTCCAGCGCTCAGACACACCGTTCTGCTGTGGCCTAGCAGGCGCCGAGAGCTGGTGACAGATACCAAGCTCAGCGAAGTGTGTGGTCAGCTCACCGAGATACTCACCGCCGCGGTCAGAGCGGAAAGTGTGAAGGGAGTGACAAGACTGACGCTCAGCCATCACGAGCCACAAGCGCACGGCAAGAGCTGCATCGCTCTTGTGGCGAAGGCAGTAGATCCACCGCATGCGGGTGAAGTCATCCGTGAGGGTAAGGACATACCGACCACGGTCAACGACAGACTCGACAGGGAGAGGTCCGAGGAGGTCCGAGTGGACAAGCTCCAAAGGACGCTGCGCGCGAGTGACGGAGGCAGGGTATGTGCAGCGATGCATTTTACCCTGAGCGCAGAACAGACAGTCGGTCTTAGATGGCTTCTCGAAGGAAGCCGTGTCAAGACCGAGGGCGGGCTGTGTACGGATGAGCTTGGACATAGTGTCCGTGCCCACATGACACAGGCGCCGGTGTAACAAGCGCTCGTGGTCAGGAGACAACACCCCTGTGACAAAGACGCGAGCAGACGAGCAAGGGGAAGAGGAAGGGGCAGAGCAGTGCGCTATGCGATACAGGTCATCCACAACAGAGGCACGCAACACAACCGTGGAAGTGCCAAGTGCTGTGATCGTGGCATCATCAGAGGAGTGGTGAACAGAGAGACCCATCCTCGTGCAGGCATGGACAGAGAGCAGGCTGAGCTCCATATCAGGCACGAAAAGCACGTCAGAGAGATATACGGGACCAGACGGACCATCAAACCGTACGACCCCTATCCCCTGAACAGGTAGTGACTGCCGAGAACTTGCCCGCACTGACCGAACCGACCCAACAGGATTAAGCACGACAAGGGCGGTACGGTCGGAGGGTCATGTGGTGAGTGGCCCCTGAGTCAATGATCCGGTGACCACTCGCCTCACGACCTGTGGCGGTCACGGTGCAACGAGCAACAGAGCACGCTGCCTCTGCTGGACGCTCAGCAGGTGTGGCAGGACAGCGGGACAATGCACGACGATGCGACTCATCCAACCACTCTGTGCTGTCAGACTCATCCTCACCAGGCAACGCAGCCCCCCCACAAGCATGACCACGTGTAACAAACACAGATGAACAGTCAGTCTGTGGACCACTCGACTGTGACAGCACACTCGCACCTCCCTGGGAGCGAAGTGCCTGCAGTCGACGTAGCTCNAGTGACCACTCGCCTCACGACCTGTGGTGGTCACGGTGCAACGAGCAACAGAGCACGCTGCCTCTGCTGGACGCTCAGCAGGTGTGGCAGGACAGCGGGACAATGCACGACGATGCGACTCATCCAACCACTCTGTGCTGTCAGACTCATCCTCACCAGGCAACGCAGCCCCCCCACAAGCATGACCACGTGTAACAAACACAGATGAACAGTCAGTCTGTGGACCACTCGACTGTGACAGCACACTCGCACCTCCCTGGGAGCGAAGTGCCTGCAGTCGACGTAGCTCTACGAAGGTCTGGTCCCTCGGGTCCGGGGTGGTACTCCCCCCGGATGGCGGCGGGCTTGTCGCCGGTGCTGCACCTGAGGTCGCCGCGGCACGGGCTGCTGCTCTAGTGCGGATCCGCTCCTCGTGGGCTGCCTGAAGACCGCAGGTGATCCTCGCCCAGTCCAGCTCCTGCTGACACTCAGTGTAGCGATGAGGTCCGCCGCAGTTGTGGCAGCGGACAGGCCGTCCGGTGCCACCAGAAGGCTGCTGCGGTCCCTTCTTCTTTCTCCCCTTCTTCCCCTTCACAACCGCTACAGTGGCTATCGTAGCAACAGGGGAGGAGGCGGGAGAGGAAGAGGTGGAGCTGGTGGGAGTGAAGGCGGACGGCGATGTGGAAGGCGTAGAGGACGTCGCTCCCACTGTTGCTGCGACCATGGCGCCCTGCCGATGCGCGCGGGCTGCCTCGTCAGCCGTCACGACCTGGATGAAGTACCGCTGCGCCCAGGGCAGTAGATGCAGGGTGTTTGACATGGATGCGAGGACAGCTTGGTCAAGGCGGGAGAAGGTGTCTGTGAGCTTAGGGCGCACTCCCAGCATGATGGTGTCCAGCGCCCAAAGCTGAGAGCCGCCTCTGGTGCCCAGGCGAGTGTACGGGCGCATGGCCCGACGCCAATAATCAGCTGCCGACTCCGAGGGTCCCTGATGAAGGGAGTGAAACTCGCGAAGGCGCGCGGACCGGGTCGCGTGAGTCTCAGCTGCAAATAGGGCCAGCGCCAGCTCCCAGCCGCGGCGCGGGTCTGCGCCTGCTCCAGTCCCAGGCGCGCCCAGAAAAGGGCGGAAGTCCACCACTGTCTCCTGTGGAACCGCGTACAACAGTCCACGCATGGCACGCGCTGCTGTAAGGGATTGGAGCGGATCAGCCGTCTGGTACTGGCTGTGGTAGTAGGGCCAGACCCCCTCCGAGTCCGCCCATACCTGAAATTGCACCTCCCAACAGTCGAACCCCGCTTTGCTGTCGTAGCAAGGCGGGGAAGTCTTGAAGTCCTTAGGTCGTCGTTCCGTGGGGAGCTGGACCTCAGGCGGTGCTAGGAGCGGACGTGGGAAAGGCATGAGAGGCATCAACGCTGCTCCCCCAGCAGCACCTGAAGCCTAACGTGGATCGCCCTGCTGCTGCTGCTGCCGCTCCGGATGCTGCTGGTGCTGTTGCTGCTGCTGCTGCTGTCCCCTCGGGTTGGGCGCCGGCGTCTCAATGCGCAGGCTACTCATCTGCTCCATCAGTCGGCGAAGCGCATCCTCCCCAGTGGGAGGGGGAGCTGATCCCACTCCTCGACAATGGACTCCCGTCTCTGCGTGGGAGCGGTAGCGGGACCAGCAGACTCCTGGCCCGATGGGATTGCCTCTCTCCCGGGCTGATGTCCCGGTGTCCCAGACAGAGAGACCAAGGCATCGCGGATCTGCCGCAGAATCGTCGACTGCTCATCCTGGCGCTGGCGGAGCGATGACTCTCCACCAATAGGAAGTCAATTGCCTTTGAGCGTGGGCTGTGGACCCCGCTCGTGACGGTGTCTTCCGGCTCCTTGCCCTTGGAGCTGCTTGACTCCATGCTGAGGCGGTGCAAAAGTTGTCCGAACACAGATTCGTCAGCATTTCTCGAGGAATTGAAACGCAGGCAAAAATTGACTTTTTGTCAAAAAATTTCACCAAGTCTGTGATGATCACCTCGCTTTGATACCATGTGAAGATTCACCACAGCTTCCTAGCAATGCTGCTGCTGACGTGGCGGCACAGACCAGTCAGCTTAACGCACTAGCATGCAAGCGGGTGCGAGAACAGCAAGGATCAGACTAGGAGAGACAAGACAAGTCTCAGAAGCTGCATTGCAGTGAATGTGCAGAGAGAGGTGACAAATGACAGGTCCACAGCATATATAGCCGCCGCGGCTCACAGTGGGTGGCGCACNGCTCTGATACCATGAGAAGATTCACCACAGCTTCCTAGCAATGCTGCTGCTGACGTGGCGGCACAGACCAGTCAGCTTAACGCACTAGCATGCAAGCGGGTGCGAGAACAGCAAGGATCAGACTAGGAGAGACAAGACAAGTCTCAGAAGCTGCATTGCAGTGAATGTGCAGAGAGAGGTGACAAATGACAGGTCCACAGCATATATAGCCGCCGCGGCTCACAGTGGGTGGCGCACGCGGCGGCACCTGTCTGTCCTGAACCGGCCCAAAACCATTGTTTTGGCCATAACTTTGCGCACAGGCATCCAAACGGAGCGCCGTCTGATCCTACGGATGCAAGACGAAAAGACGGACACAACGACTGGTCACACGCCTATGTCCGGCAGCAGCTGGAGAGTGTAAGAAAAAAAACATGCAAATCAGCCTGGCAGGGCTGTTCACCGAGAAAATCCTGAATGTCTCCAAACGCAGTCCGTAGGTCGTGGCACCCCTCCGGTACACCAGGTAGGCTACCAAGCTGCCTCCAGTGGGTGGAGAACCACCTCAGGGGGGTCCGTCTCTAGGTGGATCCGCCTCAGGGATCTGCACGAGCATGGACACGGCCGAGTGGTCACAACCAACTGTACAACTGTGTATGTCTGACATTATCACAACACCCCCCAGTTCGATTTAGGGTTTTCTATGTTTGGCGCGGGCGGAGCCCGCGCCAAACATGAAACCCTACATCGAACTGGGGGGTTTTCGTGACAAAAAAAAAAGAAAACAAAGCGAAAACATCGCTCCCTCGCGATCGAGCAAAAACGCCCTTCTTTGGTTTTGGATTTTTTTTGTAAACGCAAAACTATGATTTTAACACACAAACCGCATTCAAACCATACCCCGAATTACATTCGAGGTTTTAGGGTTTTATTTTTGCGCGGGCTCCTGCTGGGCCCCGCAGTAGCGGGGCCCAGCAGGTTCCCTTTCAACGCATGGGGAGTCTCGAACTCCCCTCAATATCTAAACAAACCTCCCTTGCTAGCATCACAAACCCTTCAACGAAAGGGTTTGTGATACTAGCGGAGGGCGCCTCATACCATGCGTCGTCAGCGCATGGCATGTGGTCTCGCCATGCATTTTTGTCTGTTTTCTTTGTTACTGGCATGGCGGTCGCGGCGTCAGATGGGTAGCTAGGTTATTTCTCGCTCGACGACGGGCAAATGAGTTATATAGTTCCAAAAACTGGGTATATCGTGACCGAACCCAATTAAAAATCGCAGCTCTAAGGTTTCATTTTTACGCAGGTTCCTGCTAGAACCTGTGGTAGCCAAACCTAGCACGTTTTTTTTCAACGCATGGGGTGTTTCGAACCACCGACTTTAACCCCTTTCAAACCTATTTAGAAAAGTCACAAACCCCTCTATATAGGGGTTTGTGATTTTTCTTTGAGTTCTCACTACGTTAGCATGTTTTCGCTTGATTGCATGCGGCGTCGACATACCTTGCTCATAAGGACACAACCTGCTTTTTTTTCATGGTCGCTGGATACACCATCAATAAAGAGTGAAAAGGTTCTGAATTCGAATATGGCGTGTTTAATGTGAGAAATATGGATATAGATTTAGTTCTGGGGAACTATGCGGATGTATGGTCACTTGCTCGCTCAACAAATGGCCGGAGTTCCAACATTCTCGCAGACGAATGGAATAATTGGCCCATGAGGCCAAAACCTCGGTGATTGAGGGTCTCCAACCCTTGACCCATCCCATCCGCCACCCCACAGGTCTGGACCAGTTAAAGCCACATGGCACATTGATGCTACATTCCTTGCACACAAGAATGGACCCGCCCTTGATGTCCACAATGGGTATTGCACCTTGGAGCTCTGATACCAAATGTAATGAACAGATGGGATCCTTGGCCCATTAAGCCAATACCGCGGTGATTGAGGGTCTCCAACCCTCAACCCATCTCATCTGCTGCCCACCAGGATAAGACCAGTTCAACCCACGTGGCACACTGGTGACATTCCCTTGTGGACTGCAAGCAGACATGGAACATGGCTAAGTAAGCTGGGAAGTGAGCTGCAAGTCTGCCTGCGAAGTTGCGACGTGCGATTGTGTCCTCCACATGTGAACATTCAAGATTTTTCAAGCAGTGTCCGCCCTAGGGACAGACCAAGGCCACAAACGGGAATTTTGACCAAGGGCTTCCAGGGCTTTTGGAAAAGCCAATGCGAAATTCCAATGCTGAAGATAATAGTATAACTTGATTTTCACTTAATTGAGTTCAGAAAAATAGGCGATGATAAGAGACAGTACAATACGCAGCGCCAAACTAGGATTATGCTTTTTCTCATCTGCTAAATTGTTTGAAACCCCATGTATATGGTCAAGGTTTCGCTCAATTTATGGGTGTTGATCAATCTGTAGCGTATTGATGTCAGCTATCAACGTTGCTTTCCAACTAATTTCTTTCTCTTTCTTCTATCTTTTTTGTTGCTTTTTGTTGGTGGGGGTGTTTCTGAGGATGGTAGTCGATGACAAAGCCAAATTTGGACGCGGCGAACGTCATTCATCGACTTTATTAATGGCTCAGATTTGGTTTTCTTCACATGTTTGAGGGTATAGTGGTTGATGCCAATGATAAACTGTCATCATTCCAGGTAGCACCACCACACCTGGAATGTGTGTATGATTAAAACATCTCCCTTTCATGTACAGCATAGTCTTACTCTGGCCCACGCAGTTTTTAGGACATGAACACAACTCATTTCTTCCACAGCCATTTCCTTGGAGGAATGTGGCTCAAATCGCTTGATAGGGTGTCTTGATGGTCGTGGTGTATTACACCTTTGATTCCTCCAGTTGCAATCAATCGATTTTTGGGTGAGACCAGAGATCAGAGCTCACAATCTAGAGTAATCATCTATGAATCCACGACAGTAGTTGCAAAACCCCAACATCAACTAAAGGTTCCAAGCATTAGTGGGTGCTGGCCAATCAGTAACTACTTTGTGATACATCCACTGCTGACGATGTGGCCCACAAAATCCATGGAACAGTAACTGTAGTCCCACTTTGAGAGTTTTCTTTGTACAAATTCTATCTTTGTCAGAATTTGAAGGTTTCTTTGGAGGTTTGCATTCTACACCCCTATACCATTATCTCTTGGAGACGGATTATGACAATGTTTTCCAGGTAGGGCCAATGAATGCTACCATGAAAATTTTAGGGGAAGTTTTTAGTCCAAGAACCATGAAATTGGTGTGCCCTAAGAAAGTGTATTATGCTATCTGCTTGATGTGTTTACTTGATATGTGGATCTGGTGATGACACATCCGTAAGCCAATTTTGGTAAGATTTGTACACTTTGTAGAGTCGGTTCAAAACCATATCTGCTTGCAAGTAGAGGTTCATCATGGTGATTTTTTTCAACACCCAGGAGCCCATCCACATTCACGTTTCACCAGTCCCTTTTTTTTGCAAAAAGTACCTGGCTTGTCTAGGGTGAAGTGGATAAGTGAATGAAACCACTCCTAAGCAATTCGTCCAACTCACGTTTCAGCTTGGTCCCTAGTTTTCGCTCATCTTATAGTGGATCTAGTGGGCAATGCTTTACTGTGGAGGAGTCTCTTGGGGGGTATTGGTAGGAAATTTACCTCTGAAGTCATTGATGAATGGTACAAAATCCTCATCGTGTCGAGGCTGGTGAGGCTCGTGAGTCTTTTGCGTCAGCTGCCACAATCTAGTCCTCATTTCTAAGTTCCATGTCGATCATCCACGTGTGAGCTCCTTGATGTGGGTATCTTTTTGTCATGTCTAGAAAGACTGGTATCCTGTGTTGTCTTGTTGTGGTCACTACAACTTCCTCTGCTGATTCCACTGTTGCTGATTCCTATAACCGCCATTCCGTCATGGGTCGCTTGGCCAGAGGGTCATTTTCCAATTTCCAGAAGTGTTTTCTGTGGCCATTAATGCTGACGTAGACCAATCAATTTGTGAAATCATTCTGGAGAATTTGTTTCCGGAGAATTCTGGAGAATTTTTTTCTTTAAGACATACCTCTTGAGGATGATTTGCCAATCTCTCATTGGGCAAGTTCTAAAGTACCGTGGCATCCTACAATTCTTTGACTTGTAATGGGGAAGGTTTGCAAAGTGAACGTCTTTTCAATTGCACGTTGATGTTTTGACTTCCAAATGCCTCTGGTTTGGTGTTCAAACCTAAGTTTCCAACCATACAATTACTGATGAATCTATGATAGCCCTCCTACCTGGCTGTGTCGGCACTGTTTTCCGGCTTTTGCAACCCCTCAAATACACCCACAATAGAAACCCCGGTTGTTCATCCTTGTTCCCTTTGTTGCACTGTATGATCTCAGGGACATTCTTCTTTGGCAGTGTGAGCCATTCAGATGGGTGATCCATCAGCGTAGATCCTTCTGATCAGAAAAGAGGTTAGCTGTCTCTCACTAATTTTTTTATGGCTTCTACCCCTTTTGTCTTGTTTTTGAAGCTTGTGAAAGATGTGAAAAATGCAACTTGGATTCTCTCAACCCCAGTAGAGCCCTTTTTCTTGGCTATTGACGATTTTGATGGCCATCGGAATGGAGGTTTCTGTCAAAAGGGACTCTCCTCTGCCACGAGGAGATGTATGGCTTTGTGGTTCTCAGCCATTGGATTCCTGAATTTGAGTATTGTACTTGGTGTTCATGATCGAATTAGTTACTGCAATCAAACGCAAAAGGTCATCTTGGATGCCAAACAATGTAATGGATTTCTGGATGTCGTGCTTGAGGCAGTTGTTGTAATGGAAACCGAGTCTGAAAGGGGCAAATTTTGGGCCACTTTTCATCTTTAGAATATGCAAAACATACAATTCCATGCTGACTAATAACAAAACATGTTCAACTTGTACAGTGTGATGGAAACTGGGGCAGCCCTCAGGGAGGTGATCAGGCTCACTAAGAGCCGCCTAGGCAGGACCAACTGTTTGTGAGAGGGGGTTGCAGGTTGCACAGACAGAATTTACGGAAGCGAGTATAGTTTTGCAAAGAACGCGAATGTCTGAATCGACTCTTGAGTGAGAAAGTACATTAGTACAGCTTTCTAACAAGCCTAAGTAAGCCTCATTTGGCACATGGAGCTGGAAGAACCACTCTGTCAAAGTTCACCTCCTAGCACACTCCTAGCATAGCGGGATGAGCGGCAGTCACACTCTCACACAAGAGAATTACCATCCCTGCCATGTGCACAACCAATAATCTTGGTGGGGACCTTCCTTGAAGCTCCGTGAAGGTCCTCCTGCCGCCTTTCTACCTTGAAGGCCGCTCCAAACCTCCTTGGCCAATAATTGTGCCCGTCATTGGTGCTGGTAGTGCAGGAGCAATCACTTGAACCGGACCCATCGCCATCAAACCTTGAAAATCCATATCTCCCTCAAACGGACTCCGAATCAAGTTCCGTAAAGTGCTACAAAACCAGCAAAACATCCTCTATTCATTTCTGTGACCTGATGATTTTTATCGAGCAACCAACTTTGGTCACTTTCTTTGGCACCCCATATCCAACATTCTCCCACTTTGCGAGAATAAAAATCACACAACTCCACTCTGTCTCCTCAGCTGCTGAAAGCAGTGTGCTGCCAGCGGCTTGGTCAGGAAGTCTGCCAGCATCATGCTTGAAGGGCAGAACTTGATGTGCACCACCTTCTTTGCCACGAGTTCGTGAATGAAGTGATATCGCAAGTCAATGTGCTTGGTGCGGGCGTGAAACTCTGCGTTCTTGGTCAGAGTAATGGCGCTCATGTTGTCACAGTAGATTGTAGTTACTATGGTTTGCTGCTGTCCAAGGCTTGCCAGGAGCTCACGCAGCCACACGGCTTTCTTTGTTGCTTTACTCAAGGCGATGTACTCAGCTTTGGTGGAGGAGAGGGCGACGCACTCTTGCTTCTTGCTCCTCCAACTGATTGTACCTCCCCCGAGTACAAACACGAACCCATTGGTCGACCTCCTAGTGTCCAGGTCACCTTCCCAATCTGTGTCACTATAGCCGATGAGGATGGGGCTGTTGTTGCCATTGAAGGTGAGGCAAAGGCTGCTGCTACTGTCAAGGTAGGGCAGCACGCGCTTAACCGCCTCCCAACGCGGCATGCCCGGATTCGCGCAAAACTTGCTGAGCACTCCCACTGCTTGGCTGATATCCAGGCGCGTGCCGACTGCTGCGTACATGAGGCTCCCAACTGCTGCTTGGTACGGCACTGCTTCCATGCGGCTCCTCTCTTGCATGCCGCGGGGAGTCTACGTCATGCTCAGCTTCGCTCCCACTTCAAGTGGTGTCGCTGCTTTGCGCGCTCCTGCCATGTTGAAGCGCTTGACGATGTCGCTCACGTACGTGCTGAGCGACAACTCCAAAGTCTGCTGCTGCCGGTCGCACTTGACCTGAAGGCCAAGGTAGTAACTGAGCTCTCCCATGTCCTTCATGTCGAACCTCGCACCGAGGGACTGCTTCACATCGTCCAAAAGAGACTTGGAGTCAGATGCAATGAGCAGATCATCAACATAGAGCAAGATGATGATCTGGCTTGCCTCTTGAGTGCGCCCATAGACTGCATGGTCAGCTTCACTGTGCACAAAGCCAAGGCCAGCCAGCTACTCATCCATCTTATGGTACCATGCTCGCGGGGCTTGCTTCAGGCCGTGGAGGGCCTTCACAAGCTTGCACACCAAACCTTCCTTCCCTTCCACGACATACCCCTCCAGCTGCTCCATGTACACATCCTCCTCAAGGTCACCATTCAGAAATGCACAAGTCACATCCATTTTGTGCACTTCCCAGTCCATAGCAGCAACAAGAGCGAGGATCGCTAGGATGGATGGGAACTTAGCGACAGGTGCAAATGTCTCATTGTAATCCACACCCTCAGTCTGCGCATACCCCTTTGCAACCAACCGTGCTTTGTACTCGAGCACCTTACCATCTGGACCACGCTTGCGCCTGAAGATCCACCGGCACCCAATCACCCGGCTGCCGCGTGGAGCCTCCTCAAGAGTCCAAGTGCCGTTCTTCATGAGCGCACCATACTCCTCATCTGCTGCGGCACGCCAATCTGCCGCCTTGGTGCTGCGCATGGCTTCAGCAAATGTGGCTGGGTCATTGGTGACTGTGAGGAAGAGAAGCTCGAGATCAGACGACTCCGTTTGTGTACAGGTTCACCAGCTCCTCAAGCGGCCTCTGTTTGTTTGCAAGGCGCTCCGATCGCCTCAGCGGCTCCCCACTGTCCTTTGCACCTTTGTTGAGGCGTGCGGACCGTCGTGGCAGCTGCTCTACGTTGCTTTGTCGCTCCTCCTCATCAGATTCCGCTGTCGCCTCCTTCTCCTTCTCAGCTCCCTCCACCTCCTTGTCGTTACCGCTTTCACCGCCATCTTCCGCACCGTCCTCTTCTGCTACCAGAATTTCTCCCACTTCAGGTATTAGTGCGGGAGCACATGGAACAGCAGTCATAGGGCTCCAAGTCCAGCCCTTCACTTCCTCTTGAAAGACGACGTCACGACTGCGGATGATCTTGCGAGCATCGAGGTTGTAGAGGCGGTATCCCATGGTGTCATAGCCGAGGAAGGCCGCCTTCACCAACTTTGCGTCCAGCTTGTTGCGGTTGCCAGCAGGTACGTGCACGAATGCGGCACACCCAAAGACTTTCAGGTGCATCACTGTTGGCTTGCGTCCTGTGCACGCCTCCTCCAGTGTCATCAGTGGCACGGCGCACGTGGGACTCCAATTTTTCAGGTACACAACATTGTTGACCGCTTCCGCCCAAAAGGTTGGCGGGAGCTCTGCGTCTTTGAGCATGCTGCGAACACGCTCCATGAGTGTGTGGTTTGCACGTTCAGCCACGCCGTTCAGCTGCGGTGTTCCAGGTGGGGTGACTTCGTGCTTGATCCCGCGACGCTTGAGGAAGGTGCGGAAGTCGTTGGAGAGGTACTCTCCTTCACCATCGGTGCGAAGCACCTTCAACCGCCTGCTACTCTCATTCTGTGCAACAGCAATCCACACCTTGAAAACATCAAAGCACTCATCCTTTCTAGCCAGGAACGACACCCACGTCTTCCTCGACTTGTCATCAATGAACGTGACAAAGTACAACTTGCCGGACAAGGATTGTGATGACATGGGACCGAACAAATTAGAGTGAACGAGTGAGAGAAGCTTAGTCGCGCCCTTCCCTTCCCCTGTAAAAGGAGAGGGGGCTTGCTTCTCTTCAATGCAGCTCTCACATGCCGATGCACCAGGCTGCTTCACCCCCATGAGCTCCAGGCCGCGGACCATCTGCTGCATGGAGATGATGGCGCCAAAGCCGAGGTGACCGAGCCGGCGGTGCCACAGGCCGATGTCGTGTTTCCCCTCTCTCGCCGCCAACGCTGAGTCGGCTTCCTTCTCCAATGCCACGTAGAGGCGGTAAAGACCGTCCTCCTTGTCTGCTTTTGCAAGCACATGCCCCGCACTTGCAGAGATGGTGCAGCCACCATTCTCAAAGCAAACCTGCATGCCTTCGGAGATGAGAGATGAGACAGAGAGGAGGTTAGCTGCCAGACCCGGAACATGGAGCACCCCCTTCACACGACGTTCCACCCACTTGCCCTCAACGGAAGCACAAAACACAATCTCACCCTCCCCAACCGCCATTTGCACATGGTTCTCCCCCATGTACACCCGACGAGGCTCAATGACGGTGTAGACAACGAACCACTCCCGGCGACACGTCATGTGCCGCGTGGTTCCCGAGTCGATGATCCAGAACAGGGCGGTGTTGTCAGAGATGTGCAGGACCCGGATGGTTTTTACGAATCCACTCTCCCAATCTGCGGCGTTCGCGGAAGCGTCGGACTGTTTTCCCGCTCCCACTCCAGCCGCAAGGTCCGCCTTCTTCTTCCGGCATTTGCGCGCCCAATGGCCCGGCTTCTTGCAGTAGTGGCAGTTCCCCTTCTTCTTTCCTCCTCCACCATTGCTCCTGGTTGATGTAGCACCGCCCCCATGACCAAAGTTGGTGATGAGAGCGACGTCCAGTCCGCTTCCGCCCTCCTCTCCCTTGCGCCGCTCCTCATCAAACAGCAAGCTCTTCTCCACATCATTGAGGGAGAGCTTGTCGCTGCGCTGGTCCAGGGCAACAATGAGAGGAGTGTAGATGGTTGGAAGGCTAGAGAGGATGGTTAGCATGAGCACACACACCTTGACAGGGTCCTCAATCGTAGCAAGCTGGTAAGAGAGAGACTTCACCATGTTGATTTAGTCAATCATGGATCCGGACTCATCCATCTTCACAGTATGAAAGCGACGACGCAGCTGCATATTCATGAGGATTGACTTGGAAGTATAAGTGGACTCAAGCTTTTTCCAAACCTCCTTTGGGATGAGGATGCCACGGACGAGGAGTTGTTGCCGTTCGGCGAGGTGGAGGTAGATGGTTGCGAGGGCGCGGTCACGCTTCTCGCGATAGGTATGGGCCTCGACAGGGGATAGGGAGCGTTCTTTTGGTTCTTTCTCCTTCTCATCCACCTGGCTCCAGAGACCCTTCTTCATCAGCACCATCTTCATGTTGTTGCTCCAGTTGAAGAAGTTCTTGCCTTCGAACTTGGCGATGTTGACGCCGGCCACCACAGAAGCGGATGTCGCCATGGTAGTGCAACGTTCAGCTCACAAATGGCTCTCTCACACATCAGGGTGCAAGGAATGCCTCAAGGATGAGACAAAGCCTTGTTCTAGCTCTGATACCACTGATGGAAACTGGGGCAGCCCTCAGGGAGGTGATCAGGCTCACTAAGAGCCGCCTAGGCAGGACCAACTGTTTGTGAGAGGGGGTTGCAGGTTGCACAGACCGATTTTACAGAAGCGAATGTAGGTTTGCAGAGAACGCAAATGTCTGAATCGACTCTAGAGTGAGAAAATAAATTTGCACAGCTTTCTAACAAGCATAAGTACGCCTCATTTGGCACATGGAGCTGGAAGAACCACTCTGTCAAAGTTCACCTCCTAGCACACTCCTAGCATACCGGGATGAGCGGCAGTCACACTCTCACACAAGAGAATTACCATTCCTACCATGTGCACAACCAATAATCTTAGTGTGGACCTTCCTTGAAGCTTCTTGAAGGTCCTCCTGCCGCTTTTCTACCTTGAAGGCCGCTCCAAACCTCCTTGGCCAATAATTGTGGCCGTCATTGGTGCTGGTAGTGCAGGAGCCATCACTTGAACCGGACCCATCGCCACCAAACCTTGAAAATCCATATCTCCCTCAAACGGACTCCGAATCGAGTTTTGTAAAGTGGTACAGAACCAGCAAAGCATCCTCTATTCACTTTTGTGACTTGATGTTTTTTTATCGAGCAACCCACTTTGGTCACTTTTTTTGGCACCCCATATCCATTAATGTCATCTTGGATGCCAAACAATGTAATGGCTTTCTGGATGTCGTGCTTGAGGCAGTTGTTGTAATGGAAACCGATTTTGAAAGGGGAAATTTTTGGGCCACTTTTCATCTTTGAGATATGCCAAACATAGTATTCCATGCTGACTAATAAAAAAACCGGTTCAACTTGTACAGTGCAACTATTACATGCTGACTGCTTGTTCAGCTTTGTGAAACGTGAGAGAACAGCGTGCTCAAAGTTTTTCCAGTACTTTTTTGGAGTGAAAGGATCCTACTACATTGAATTGATCCACTTGCAAGGTAGTACGCCTATGGTGGGTGCTGCAAGAGTAGCTCTGTTACCCTTTGATCTGGTTTTGCCAGTCTCCTCCTGTCGTTAGATGTCATTTAGATCAGAAAACCAAATCCAGGCCGTGCAATGCAAAAGCAAGGCTGTTGGTTCAATAATATTCTTGTGGTTGTTGACCCGTGCAGAAGTGAAGTACATCTCCAAACTCTTGAGCTAAATTTGCACTGTCAGCCCCTTTGGATTTGCTAGATTGAACAATTCAGGAGGGGCTGGTCGGATTTTGGGCTCACTTCAGAGCTACTTTCTTCTCTTTGCATGTAAATATTCCCTTATTTGTGAGTTACAAAGCTCCTCCATCACCTCCTTTAGTTCTTTATGCAGATGGCTGTTTAGGGTTTGGACCGCTATATGTTTCTGTACAAGTTTTCATTGATTTGCACTTTCCTGCTCGTGCCTCCTGCTGTTGCTCCAGGTGTAGCCCAGGGAGGTTATGGCAGTGGCAAGGGATTCACCGAGGTATTCATGTCTGTGACTATCTTGGTCTTCGGAGTCGATGGTCCCACACCATGCATTGGGCATCCTTTCACATTCGTTGGTACTGCTGCTTGGAATTCTTAGAGTGTTGTGAACTATCTCCAATTGTTCCTCCATCACCAAAGTCTTCATCGGTTTACCGTTGCTCATTGCCAGGTGTGCTCAATCCAGGCACCGTTGTCGGCGCAAGGTATGCAACCTTCAGGATGGTAGAGATGGAGTGAATACATGTGCAAAAATTTCACATTAGATTGAAGTAGCTGGCTGCCCTTCCAAAAACCACCACACTCTCATATCAAATATTCATTAGAAGTTGCAGAGAAAAACAATTTTTGGGAAATTGGGACATTTCAGAAATTTGTGATAAGCAGTACTTGTACTTTGGTGGAAATCTCTGCAACAGCCGAGGACATGGATTCAAGTATGGAAACAAGAATGAGGGAAATTTGAGGTCTGGGGTGCTCAAGTTGAGTGACATGGTGTCTTGAGATGCTGTCTCGTGAAGATCCACCGATGATCCAGGGAGTTTGGAGAACATTGAGGCGTGTCTCTATAAATGTATAGATCCACTTTAGAAGTCACTTGAGAAGCATTGAAGAATCAACATATTTTATGAAAGCGCTGTGGATTCTACTGGAAAGTGGTTAAAACCACAAAATTATTCTGATTGGGACACTGGAACTCAGGGCAGGTGGTCATGACACACACTGCCGATTCAAGTAATGATCTGGAATTCATTGCACAGAGGGCCATAAATTTAGTGGCATCAATTCCCACTCGTGAAGTTAAGGGACTTGTGTATCTCAGGGGCGTATCACCAGTGTACACGAGTCCCTAAAATCTGCTACTGGCTATTTCTGTTGTTACATTCATGGCAAATAGAAGGAAAAAAAAACACCCAGATTTTCATGCCACCACCTCAATATCACTTTAGCCAACTTCTTTGACTTTTGGTGATCCATTTCAAGATGATGTGGGAATGCTGCACGTACTCGTAGGCACAAGAATGCAAATAGGATGGTGAAAAGGGAAATCCATGGAGGTGGTTTCCGAAGACAATGGATATGAGGGTTATGGAAAAATGACGTTGGAATAGTGGAACAGAAGAACTTATCATAAGGGTGTGGCTGATGTGACAAGCTCCTCTGAAAGTGGTGCTGGTCTGACCAAAGACAAGCACAAGACGATGGATGTGAGGAGTTTGCAGCCAAAATAACAAGGAATAAACCAAAAGGAGACCCATGTGGGATCATATGAAACGAAAAACGAAATCATTGCATTAGGATGATTGAGTTTCAGTCCAACGTGCATGATGGAAGAAAAACGATAGTAATGTGTTTTCCTGGCCCCGAAAAAATGGCCAGAGGTTTTGATGGAAGGTACCATGATGGTAAGTCAGTTCAGTGAACAAGATATGTAAAGGAAGAAGTTTCCATGATGCTTCTCAAAGCAAGTAAAGAAGGTGTGGGAGAGTGGAAGCCTCATCATTCACACGTACATCTAATATAAGGATTTTATCTTTCTTGGGATTTGGTTTCATGGTAACTCTTGTACTTAGCAGTCGTTCACATGCGAATGATGATTCCCTTTTTGTGCGGACCCTTTTCTTCCTTTTGTTTGCAAATGGAGCCCAATCCAGTGCACGGAGGGATGCCAATGGATTTTTTCGGATTGCTAGAAATAATCTGCTTGAAAAATACTTGGAGCACACACTTTTACATCACAATATGCCCATGCTTCTGTAAATTATCTATTACCTCAATACATTTTGACAACTTCCGATGTTTCCATGAATGTATAAACTCTGTATTTTTCACATGCGTGTCTATATTCTCCAATATTCCACATGGTAGTTAGCAAGATTCACACATGCTATATGAAGGAGATAGTTGCACTGGTTTTGTTAGATGTGGTTGTAGTGTAGACAGAAGTTTTTTCTTAACAATGAAGATGATGATGATGATGGTCATGATGATGATGATGATGATGATGATGATGATGATGATGATGATGATGATGATGATGATGATGATGATAATGATGATGATGATGATGATGATGATGATGATGATGATGATGATGATGACGATGACGACGACGACGACGACGGCGACGATGATGATGATGATGATGATGATGATGATGATGATGATGATGATGATGACGACGACGACGACGACGATGATGATGATGATGATGATGATGATGATGATGATAAATTTGATGTTATCTTTTGTGAAAATTCATGATGTGGTGCAAGAAGTTACAATATTTGAAAAAGAAAGTGACCATTATGGATTTTTTACATCAATTTTGGAAGGTAATGGTTCTGGGCATACAGAAATCATGACCTTTACTTTGAAAACCTGACAGAAACACACTTGAGATCACTCATGGCTTCAGTAAGAACCAGAACTTTCAAAGTGCTCTCTAGTCTCAGCGAGGCGGCAGCTGCACTGGATCTGTTGGCTGGAAGTTGAAGAGTGTGCTGTACTCCTCAATGGGCACATACTTTGGTCCAACATCGGAGGCCGGACAGGAGCGAAACCGAGGCAGATAGCTCCTCAGCTTTGAGTAGCGGCTCAGGCCATAATCGTCGTTCTGCTTTGATATGAACCGGGGAGCATCTACTGAAGTGTGCAGCGCACGTAGCGAGTTCACCTTGCGCACCGCAGGGAAAGGCGCACAGTTGTCCTGGTAGAAGACACGCTTGGGTCTTCCATCCTTTGTGGCAGTAACGATCTCAATGTCGTTCTCTGTCGGAAGGCCGGAGCAGTTGCCTGTGCTGTTGGAGCCATATGGGGATGTTGGTGGGTATGTGGTGTTTCCACGTGGTGCCAAATTGCAGTTCACGCCTTGGATGGTTGTGCGAGAACAAAAGTTGGCGAGGTAGGGGTAGTTCTGCACATGATTTGTGAGAAGGGGGTCATTTAAGATGGTTGTCATATCACCTAAAAAACGTAAAAACTGTGTGCCCATTCAGTTACATCGATACAAACATATGACATCCTCACCATGCCCATCTGCAGATCCATGCACTTTCATGGAAATAAGGTGGGAAGGAACAAGGTTTTCATGAAAATAAACGATTCCACCCTGGAAATCCTCTAGAGATGCATCCATGAATTGTGTCTCGACATCATTCATGATATTTTTTTGTGCTCCATGCATGCAGCAAGCAATTGGTTACCTGTGTGATCTGTGGTGTCTGGTAGTACTCTTGGAGTCCGCTAACCCATACGCTTGCTGGATATCCAGCGCCGCATCTGTTGATGTCATAGTTCTGACATGATATGTAGCCTGCGTTTGGCTCCGTGGGGTCAACCACCACCATGCCAGTGACGATGTTGCTGCACAAGCATGCAACGGTGTGAGTTCCACAGTCATGAGCAGCAGGCATAACCTATGGTGGTATCCAAAGTGAAAATGAAGCGTTTTTCTCATTCACGTGGACCCTGTGGGTGGGGGAAGGGTGGTTTGGGAGAATCATCTTCTGTCGGAATGGATACTGAAGGTTGTCACCCATAAAAGTTTTCCGCATGCATGAAGAGCTGTGATTTTTGTTGAAATCACTGTGCTGGATAGATGTTTTTTTACATTCCAGAGGAAGTGTGAGCCAACTCTGTATAATTTTATTGAGTACAGTTACTTCCCACACTGAATCCTTCAGTTTTTCTGCCCACAACTCACTTTTTCCCTGTGTTGAGCTTGAGGCCATCAGCAGTGCGGACGCATACGAGTCCATCGACTCTGATGCCACTCGACACGTAGTCGAGGTAGACGCAGTGGCCTCCCCCAACAACATAGTTGCACGTGAACACATTGCCAGGGTTCACCCAGTGTGTGTCGGCATAGAGACCCGTGCTGTCCCATAGCTGCCCAAACCAGGAGGAGATGTAGTTCTGCGATACGCTATTCAGCATGGAGTCACCGACATTGGACTGGCCCAGGCCAAGGTGGACGCCCGAGAAGGTGAAGTCAGTCATGCGGTTGTTGGCAACGTCGACACCAACGGATGACCTCAAGAGCATGATGCCCACCCTGTGGAACATCATCGGAAAAAGTTATTGTTTTCGGTTTGACAATGGCCCCAGCATATTCATGCTGAAGATGTAAACTAAAGTGACCATGAAATCACTGGATAGAACGGCATGGTGATTGTACTGATTATGGTGATGAATATCATGATGATGATGATGATGATGATGATGATGATGATGATGATGATGATGATGATGATGATGATGATGATGATGATGATGATGAAGAAGAAGAAGAAGATGAAGAGGATTATGATTAAAGAGATGAAATCAATTCTGATTATTATAATGGTCGTGAGAACGAGGAAAAACATCCTAATTTTTTCATGATAGTAGAAGTAATAATAATCATCAAATAAGTAGAATATTTTACGACTGAACATGATGGTGACGATGAAAATGAAAATGACAACGGCTGTGATGATGCTAATGGAACTGATGGTGATGATGATGACAAGGACAATGGCGGATAACACAAGTGGAGACAAAACATGTGATGATGATGACAGTGATGATTGAATGATAATCTAGATGATGACAAGATAGTGATCAAGATGACTACGATGATGAAAGTTGACTCTAAATTTTCATGACCATTTGAATGATGAAAGCAAATGCATCTGATGAAAATCATGAAAAAATGGGGAAATGAAGGAGAAAATTATGTTGTTCATGTCAGTGCCAAGAGCAAAGAATGAAAAGAAAGCAGTATTCACTAAAGCCAGCAATGATGACAAGGACCGTGAAAACACGAATGATGATGATGATGATGATGATGATGATGATGATGATGATGATGATGATGATGATGATGATGATGATGATGATTATGATGATGATGATGATGATGATGATGATGATGATGTGCTTGGCGGTGGTGACGGCAACGGTCTGGTTGATGATGGCAGCGGTAGCAGCAGCCAGTCNCATGGGTGTAAAGGGCTCCGCTCTGCACAGGTGCACGCCAGCGTATGGCGCAAGTGTGCAATGGGGAGCCCAAGGAGAAACGTGCACGCCACTCTCCAATCCTCTGGTGCAGTGTATAGCCGGCCAATGATGGACCTAGGATGGGCCAATAGCCAATCCCCGGTGTGCTCCCCCTGCATTGCTGCGAGTTGTTGCAACTGTGGGAGTGCCTCCTCTCCTCCCAACTCCCCTACCACCATCGATCGGAGCTCCCCAAGCTGCCACTCATACACAGCGTCTGACAAGTCCTGGAAGAGGCGCTTGGGACTCCCCTGCTCACACTCCGCCAGCTGTGGGACCTTTGATAGATAGATAGATAGATAGATATAGATAGATAGATAGATAGATAGATAGATAGATAGATAGATAGATAGATAGATAGATAGATAGATAGATAGATAGATAGATAGATGGATAGAGAGATAGATAGATAGATAGATAGATAGATAGATAGATATAGATAGATAGATAGATAGATAGATAGATGGATAGATAGATAGATAGATAGATAGATAGACAGACAGACAGACAGACAGACAGACAGACAGGCACACAGACAGACAGACAGACAGAAAGAGACAGACAGACAGACAGACAGACAGGCAGACAGACAGACAGACAGAAAGAGACAGGCAGACAGACAGACAGACAGACAGGCAGACAGACAGACAGACAGAAAGAGACAGGCAGAGACAGAGGCGGAGATCCACGACTCACTCTGCTCCCTGTCCTGGCTCCCCCATTGTTTGGATATCATTATTTGTTATGGCATTGTTGGCACGAATAAGAAGAGGGCCATTCCCACAGTAGGATGTGGAGATGGCAGCTGGAGCGTTGTTGGGTCGGACGATGACAGTCATGCTGTCGATGCGTGAGTAGCTCGCTGCCACCAAGTCCATGCGGCCCCAGCTTCTGCCCTGAGAACAACATATGAGAGATAATTTATTGCTTCAACATTCTAGCCTCGAAAAAGATGAGGAAGTACTACCTAAACTGGCATGGTTCCAATCTGGTGAGAGGAACGGAATTCGATAGAATTCAACAGAATTCAACCGATGACATGGTCAGTACATCATCTGCTACAGCACAAGGAGAATGGTTTGAAGTTGGAGGGAATATGGAACGAATATGCCATAGCTGATGGTGGTTCTTTCTGAAATGTTACGATCTCAAGTTGAACAGCATGGGAAAGCATGGCATTAATTCGCATGTTGGGTATTGCATGCAATGCCAAGGAACAGAGTGACCGAGTGGGAGAGAAACAAGCTCACCTGCGTGATCTGCACAGCATAAGCATCGTACACCCACACGGCAGGACAGTGAAAGTGATCAAGAAATCTCCGCAGGCGGTTGTACTTGCTGAGCAGCGGAGTGCAATCGAATTCCTTGACGTTTGTCCATGCTGGGTCACTGATTTGACCGCCGTTTCTATCTCTCTTCCACCACGGATCCCTTCTGGTTCTATCTCTTGGAGAGCTGGTTGCAGACTCCACAGGTGTCGGAAGGCCATCATTTCCGTCCTGGCTCCAGCTGCTGCTGCTGCTGCTGGGAGTGGGCAAGGCAGGGATGTGGAAGTTCACTCCCCACAACCACACGTTGTCCGTGCTCACCACCATCAGCACTGGCATCCTGTGGGAGTTTGTGAGGAAAAGAAGGCAGGAGAACGGAGAAGGATCACGACAACAAGAATCTTGTGAGGGATCACTCCTTTATTTTTGGCCGATTTATTTTCAGAAATGCGAGGCATCTGGAGGAGAGACACTTCTCCTTCCACCTGTAAACTGAAAGACTAGGAAATTCAAGGGGAAGGGAGACAAGGGAGCTCATTTTGCAACTTCAATTGTGTAGAAAGATGGAGTAAAATGCTTTCACCCTGTCTTCTTCAAAATGCAGGAGAAATGAAAAAACATGAGCAGCAGCAGCAGGAGCTGCTGCTGCTGCTGCTGCTGCTGCTACTGCTGCTTATGTTGCTTCTGCTGCTTCTGCTGCTGCTGATTTTTTTTACTGCTGCTTCTGCTCTGATTCTTCAGCAAGCACTGCACTGTGTCTAAGAAACCCCTTGGGCCAGTGTACTGAAATGTTCAAAATGATGCAAATCACAACTCACATGTGGCTTGGAGAGTTGAGAACAAACGCACGCCTCTGTGCAGCCATGAGTGAAGTGCAGGAGAAATTTGCATCAAACAGTAGGGGATGTGTGAGGTTCACGTCAGACACCAGCAGCAGCTGCACCAGCTGTCTTCTTGGGTAGGCCTTTCTCAGTGCAAAGTCGGACTCGTTGTTTATGGTGATGGTGATCTGTGGACCAGAGCATGGAGCTGTAGACTCCACTCTGGCGTAGTTGTTGCCTCCAGCGTGTTTTGTTGCCTTGAGATGGTGATCACTTCGGTGGTTCAGGGAGGGACCGGGAAAGGGTGATGGGATTTCATTGCTCCCTGAAGAAAATGGAAGGTGTTGATGAGGGAAGCACAGGAGAAAATCAGGGTTGACGGCAATTACCTCAGCTGGAGACATCCCCAACGTGACTCTGGTTCCTATCATTTTGTACAACCATCAGAGAACCAGCACCAGCACCAGCATCAGCTCCAGCTCGAGCACCAGCACCACCTCCACCACTACTACAACCACCACCACCACCACCACCACCACCACTTCCACCACCACCACCACCACCACCATCACCACCACCACCGCCACCACCACCACCATCACCACCACCACCGCCACCACCACCACCATCACCACCACCACCGCCACCACCACCACCATCACCACCACCACCGCCACCACCACCACCATCACCACCACCACCGCCACCACCACCACCATCACCACCACCACCGCCACCACCACCACCATCACCACCACCACCGCCACCACCACCACCATCACCACCACCACCGCCACCACCACCACCATCACCACCACCACCGCCACCACCACCACCATCACCACCACCACCGCCACCACCACCACCATCACCACCACCACCGCCACCACCACCACCATCACCACCACCACCGCCACCACCACCACCATCACCACCACCACCGCCACCACCACCACCATCACCACCACCACCGCCACCACCACCACCATCACCACCACCACCGCCACCACCACCACCATCACCACCACCACCGCCACCACCACCACCATCACCACCACCACCGCCACCACCACCACCATCACCACCACCACCGCCACCACCACCACCATCACCACCACCACCGCCACCACCACCACCATCACCACCACCACCGCCACCACCACCACCATCACCACCACCACCGCCACCACCACCACCATCACCACCACCACCGCCACCACCACCACCATCACCACCACCACCGCCACCACCACCACCATCACCACCACCACCGCCACCACCACCACCATCACCACCACCACCGCCACCACCACCACCATCACCACCACCACCGCCACCACCACCACCATCACCACCACCACCGCCACCACCACCACCATCACCACCACCACCGCCACCACCACCACCATCACCACCACCACCGCCACCACCACCACCATCACCACCACCACCGCCACCACCACCACCATCACCACCACCACCGCCACCACCACCACCATCACCACCACCACCGCCACCACCACCACCATCACCACCACCACCGCCACCACCACCACCACCACCACCACTATCACCACCACCACCGCCACCACCACCACCATCACCACCACCAACACCAACGCCAGCACCACCACTATCACCATCAGCACAACCACCATCACCACCACCACCATCACCACCACCACCACCACCACCACCACCACTAAGGAACGCCATTCAAGAGTCGGGGTACGAGAGAACCTCTCGCGCCGTCCCACGGTGCGAGAGCTATTCTATCAGTACGGCGCGTGGCCCGCTTGTCGTACAGATTGAATGTGATCGAAGCAAACGAGGGCATGAATTAAATGCATTGCAGACATGTCTTGATTCTTTCTGGAACCATGGATTTTAATCAACATCATCGGTACATTCAATCGTTGACTTCCATGTCTTGCAAACTACCTCCTTACATGTTTTGCATGTGCCAGGCCTAGTTTTCTATAAAAACAAACTTTGACAGGACACGGAAACTTAAAACGACGCTGCCCGTGAGAGAATTGACATCATTCAAATGTACAGTTATTTTCCATCGACTAGTCAATGAGCGCCGTGGTGGGGATGTTTGATAGGTTTGAGGAAAACAGCAAATACTAGTGGCGCCAAAACAGGCTTGACCTTTGTCAAAAAAGAAGTTTACAGGTCAAACTCCTTGTGGGTATGGACTCAAGCGTTAAGTGGACAGAACCTGATCCGCAATAGTGATGATGCATCTACCAATGAGGCACGACTGTGAGTCATTGGAAGCATAATGATTACAAGATGACACGATATTTGGAAGAAAGCAGCAAGGTTTGCAATAAAATTTTGAAATGAAATCTCTGCAATCTTCATCATATCTTTCTCTTCACGATGCGCAGACAAAAGTAGAACCGGACGAGGTTGTAAGGCAACCCTATCCGGTGTTTCGCCTTCCGATGTGCCATCCTACGATGCTGCAGCCCTCACATTTCAAACGATAATGCGACGGTCAAAATGTTGTGCTAATCTCCACACCTGTAAAAGCTTTAGTAGCCCTACTTTTTGGCAACAGTGCCCAAACGAAATCGGTTGCAGCCACTCTCCAACCGCAACAGTAACCCCGTAGTGAACACTCTCGAAGCGCAAATGTCCGATCATTAGTTGGAGGTGGGCGATTCCTAGATCTCGAATGGCGTTCCTTAACCATCACCACTACCACCACCACCACCACCACCACCACCACCACCACA
>SZWC01008842.1:62256-77811 GCA_023375785.1 Penium margaritaceum
ACCACCACCACCACCACCACCACCACCACCACCACCCTGACCATAGTCACCACCACCACCATCATAGCAACCACCTCATCAACTGTTCCAAGCAGCTCCCACAATACTGCAACAATAGTACCAGTTACGGGCCTTCATTATCATTCTGACTTTTGAGAAGATTTGGAGAGAAGACCGACAGGTCAGTCACTAGCGCTAAGGAGCGGCAAACGGGATCCTGGAGTCGCCCATCTGTAGTTTGAAATCCCAACCTCTGCGGCACGAGACTGACGGCTCTCCCTGCGCTCTGGGAATCGAGAGTACGGAATCCCGATTGAACAGTGCTCCTTTTGTTGAAAATCATCCCAAAGTAGCTATTTGCGTCACCTATCTGTGAATCTTCGGATTACATTTCCTGAAGCTCCTCAAATATGTTACCGTTTGATGATTCTTTGGATGGCACGATGGATTTTTGGACTGAACGGGAAAAGAAGTCCGGTTATTTTGCGCCAAAACTCTGCAACAATTGAAGAACCCATAGTTCTTTTGTGAGTTTGCCTTGCAGACCCAGCTTCCTAATCGCAATTACGCACGCTTGCGTGACGACGCCCTTGCCAGCGAGACGAATGCAGTGCCTCGCTGGCAGATAAGTCATCATGCCACTGCGCCAAACCCTCGCGCACGGGCCATCCGTGGTCCACAGTCCGATGTCTGTAAAACAATACTTCTCTCTCGAACCACAAGTTTGTCCATAAACAGGAGCAGTAGTTGCAATCAAATGCCACATTTTTCAGTGTTAACAGAATCTTGCCCTATCGCCCAATTTGTGACTGAAAACGTTTTCCTTTTTCGACTTCAATCGTTCCTTAGGTTTCAGGAATTTTTCATTTTCGAGAGTAATTTTGGTGGTAGAGCGGTTTGTAAGTCGTCCACGATGAGGATTGGCTCTATTGATAAGAATATTGTTTTAAATTGGGTTCGAACACAAGACCTTCCCTTTCGGACACTTACAAGAAGATATTGTCTAAATTTTACCCATACCCCACTGTTCATTCGGGACTCTACAATCCCGGCAGTTTACCATACTCGACGTCCATAGTCCAGATCAGGTCTCGACGCGCCTTCCGACCTCCGATTAGTCTCGTACCGCGAATCCCGTTTGCCGCTCCTTAAGCCATGAAGCAGATAATTCTATTTGGAGGGGATGGAGGATATCTCCCCCTTTCTTCAGTGCTTAAGGAAAACAGGGCCGAAGCCCTGATTTCCATGGGCCATAAATTTCTGCAAAAAAAAATTGTGAAACTTCTATAAAGAATTTTTATTGCGGCACGCATACAGAGAAGACATCCTTTTTGTGTGCTTTGGAACTTGGGGCCGTGGTTTCCAATCACACGCTCAGCCTCAGCTTCATTGGCTTCACAACATCCTTGCAGACAGTCGTCCACGTCTAGTGCCAGGCTGTAGTGCCCACAGACTCCACTGCCATGCCGTCCTGCAGCAACAGCTTGGTTGTGACACCTTTCGACAATCAGTGCTCATGAAGAAAACGGAATATCTTTCAGCGTTGAGCAGAGGAAAAACAGAAAAAGGTATCCTTTACCCCTTCTTTCCTACTGCAAACTCTGGCACATGGGCAAGAGGTACATACTAGGGTGCTTGGAGGCCGTCACAGAGCCGTTGGAAGGAGCGACGACCGTCGCCATCGTCATTGTCACCGGCAGCACTATCGCAGAGAAAACTGCAGCAACAAGCATTACTTGCAATGCAAGTGCACCGTTCTGAGATGGAATTCTTAACCGTGCTCTGGTTTGCCCAGTCATAGCCATTGCTGCTGCTCCTTGTCCAGCAGAACGATGACAAGGAGCAAACGCAGGAGAGTGAGTGGTGAAACCCTAGGCAGAGACAAAAGTGCAGAAAGGCACTGTTTCTCCGCCCACTGCTTCTGGTACTGCTGCTGCTGCTGTTGCTGCTGCTGCTGCTGCTTCTGCTGCTGCTGCTTCTGCTTCTGCTTCCACTGCCGCCGCAACAGCTGCTGCTGCTGCTGCTCCTTCTGCTGCTCCTGCTTCTGCTTCTGCTGTTGATTCTGCTGCTGCTCCTGCTCCTGCTCCTGGTGCGACTGCTTCTACTGCTGCTGCTGCTAATTATGTGGCTGCTTCTGCAGCAACTGCCGCTGCAGAAGCTGCTGATACTGCTGCTGGTACTTCTAACGGAACCCTACACTCAGTTTCTATGTAGGATGGGTGTGGCAGCGACGTGAAAAGCGCCCACCACTTTTAGAGTGGTAGGGTGCAGATGTGCGCGTCGAGGTTTGGAAGCTAATCAGAACGGCTTGCGAAGCGACTAGCAGCTTGCCGCTCTTGTACGCTCTCCCGCCGCACAGGCAGGACGCTGACCAGGTAGGGACGAGGTGTGCACTTTCGAGTCAGCTCAGCTACGCGCATGGGCGCTTGCAAAGCATTGTCGCTGAGCTTGAAGAGGGCCAACGGCCCACTGGTGCCAACCTGGCACTGCGCGAAAGGACGCATAGTGATAGGAAGAGGTGAGAATCACCCACTGCCACTTGCGCACAGGGACACGAACCGACTTGTGTGGTGGTTGCCCACTGGTTCTGAGGGACAGTGGCGACGAGACGAGTCCCACCGACTTTGGGCGATTTGGCACTGATGACGAGCCGTCGCTGACATCTGTTGCTAAGGGAAAGTGTCCGGGAGGGCGCCACCGACAATGGGCGACTAGCCCTCCTCAGGCCTCCTGCCGCTTCGCAGCAGCGGCAGGAGACCTGCAGTGGCCTGCAGAGACGCTGGCCACCTGAGGGACAGAGAGTGACGACGAGTCACTAACACTGAAGGGGGCAACTCTCTACTGCCGAGGCCAGACGCCTGGAGGAGGGGGCAAGGCGCGTTGTGCTGCATTGTGTTGTGATGTGTACCATCACAACACGTCCTCCCCATCGACTCGAAGTGCGCAACGGGAGTGGTCGCGGAAGGGAACCCAATCATTCTCAGGGAGGAGAAGGATCGGGGATGGAGGAGGGGTAGGATTCCTCCCTCCCCACCCCCCCCCCCCCCTGCCACTCTCCCTCCACACCTGCCTGATGTCTCCAGGCATATGTGGAGGGAGCGGGAGAGAAGGGGGCGTCGGCGTACATCACGAGTGAAGGCAGAGAGAGGAAACGGTTCATATGCCGGTTTCCCGGAAACCAGCATCTGAAACAGCGTGTGCAACCAGGCACGGCTTTTTTACTTCAGCCGCTTACTCTGTTTTTAGAAGAACGGTACGCGGAGGAGTCTGAGGAGGGAAACGAGAACGATCGTTTCATACCTGCGCCTGGGGATGGCAGCTACCATCCCCCCCCCCCCCCCGGAATACGGGGTGGATAGGGTTCCGTAGCAAACGTCGGAGGTGATAGATCATGGATGTAGAAAGAGTATCCGACGCTTTCTCCGTAGAACCCAACGGCGTAGTGGTCGTGGTGGTGGAGTGGTGGTGTTGCTGCTGCCGCAGATGCTGCTGCTGCTAGTGGAGGGGGGAGTGGTGGTGGTGGTGGTCGTGGTGGTGGTGGGGCCGCTTCGCGTGGTGCAGTGGGCTGTAGTGCAGTGCAAGCATTTGCAGGCTGCAAGTTGCAGGGTGCCTTGCAGCGCCTGTGAGACTAACGTCTGCCTTGCAAGGAAACTAAACCGCACTGCTCTGCTCAGCCCTGTCCGCGAAAGCGAAAAGGCCATAGCTGAAATGAAGCGGCTGCATTGGCCGTCGCATTGTGCGCACCTTCATTTCGACTGCAAAACGTGAGATGCGGTGAGGGCCGACCTCCGCCCAGGAAGCGGTACCCCCCACCCCCCGGCACACCTCAAGCACTCTGCCTCGTGACGACGTGGCTGGTCGCTCATCGGAAATCACATTCATTGTAGTTGTCTGTCACCCCGTCGCATCGCATCGCGTCGAAACGGGCACTGCGACTCGTGGGGTTCAGAAACCTGCGCTCCCAACTATCGGTCTGGTCTGCGCGGGGGCGATTTTGCGCAAAGCCTTAGCCGATCACCGTTGACTCTCAATACTTCAGCCGGATATCCAGTCACTTTCTACATGTACAAAACTGGGAGGAATAACTGTTATGCCAAACAGAGAGTGGATAATGAACAGGTAGAAGTTGCGAAGCTGAACACCTTAGAGAATTTGGGTACACAATAAATTTATAAGAGCGGTAAGCATACTTCAATGACAATTGTCCAGATGATCGAAAACATATATACAAGTGTTTGGTTATGAATAAGACATAGTCGGGATCGCTGGGTTGATCGTCGAACGAGGCGTGTGGAGTCACGTCGTGAATGGTCGGATCAAGAAGCTCTGCCGAAGAATCGGGGGACTTCGAAGATCGACGACAAAGATGCAAGATGCATCTTCATACATCTTGATATTTCTCAATGCGTCGACAATTCGACCGAAAATTCGTGACACTTCTATCGAAGACTTTTCAAAGTAGTCCAAGTTGTCACAAACTCCAACAACGTTCGCTAGAGGGCGAGGATAGTTGGCCGAATTGCCCTTCACCGTCGAGGTGAAAATTGAGGTCTCGACCGGCAGTGGGCTATTTGTGTAATGACAGCAATTCCCACTCATAAAGATTAGGGAATCCTGTACATCTGGTACGGAGCACCTCCTCCCATTTTAGCCGCGACGTCCCGACGCGCATATAGGTGAGGCCTAGTGACACCAGAGTAGGCAAGCCTGCTGGAATAGCAAGACACAGTATGCAGGTGCAAGGTGTCAAGGAGGGCCATGGAATGCTTGATGAGAGTTAGAAGATAGAAGAATATAGTGGAGACATAGCCGTACGAGGTGTTGGGTGACGGGCAGCCAGCGAGCTCGCTCTCACTCGCTCTCACTCGCTGCCCTCGAGCTATAGGTTATCAAACCACATGTCCACAAAAAACAAATCATGTCAAGTCGTTCAAGAATTCAGAAAGGAATAAGTTCTGGGTGTGCACCCAACTCGGCGAGCAACAGCATCAAGCATGAATCTGCTGCATGTGAGAATCAGGACGTGGTTTGTAGCCACATAAATCCAAGCGGGTGTAGTCGTGCAGCGAGGTCACCATGGTGAGGTCGTCAGAGGAGCCGTCTATCTCCGGTCAGTCACTTGCATCATGACGTGAATATACAACGAGGCCAGAGGTCACTACGTGACACTGTCACCCACAGCCAACACAAACTCAGACACTCACAACATGACATAGACGTCACGTGACGTGACGCGAGACTGAACTGTACCCAAGCATTCGCATGACACATCAACCAAGAGCGTCACGGGAACATAGCAAGCCAACAGAGTGAACTGCAGTCTTGAACGCATTACTACTTAGTACCTTCGTGAGGAAGTCAGCTCGCTACTGCCGGGTGTTAACATAGACAAGCATGACGTCGCCTGCAGCCACACGTTCATGCACAAAATTTTGTTCCATATTGATATGCTTTGTGCGAGTGTGATGCATTCCATCATGCTCAGCAACAGCTTTCGTGCTTTGATTTTCACAACGCAAAGTGATGTAGTGGATGGAAACACACAAATGTTGCAACAAGCGACACAGCCAAACACTCTCATAGGTGCCTGCACCAAGCGCAACATATTCAGCCTCACTAGAGCTGCGTCCGACACAACCCTGCTTGCAACTTTTCCTCGAGATGGTTGTCCCACCGACAAGAAAGAAATAGCCAGTGCGACTGTGAGCATTTGAATCATGCGCCCAATCACTATCCTTGTCCCTTGCACACTCCTCTGCGGCCCCATCTAGTCCGTCCACTGTCGTACCCACTCATTCTCTTCCTTACTCGCCGTCGTCCGAAGACCCTCCCCGTCTGGCACCTGTGTCTCCATTTGTCCGTGGTGGGCGTCTTCGCACACTTCCAACACGCTCCTTTAGTGTCTCGGTGCCCTCCGTCCGTCTTTCTCAGTCCCAACCTGTGCGGTCACCATTCTTGCCAAGCGGCATGGATGCCCTGGGCTTGGCGACAGGGGTTGTCCACCCTAGATCAGCCCTCGGCTACACACTGCTCCAGACGGAACATGAGCACGCTCTTGATGCTGCCATTCTTGGCAGCATTGCTAAGGGCCACGCAAGAGTTGCCTGCACACCCACGTCCCCTCATCCGACCATAGTGCGATAGGCACGCACTGCACTAGAGGCACAACAATGGGAGGCTGCGATGCGGGATGAGCTCAGAGCCCTAGACAATCATGCTATATATGAGCTGGTGGATCCGTTGCCTGGCCGTAAGGCCATTAACGCCCGCTAGGTCTTGACCGCCATGTGGCGGCCATCCACAGGGGTACGGGAGCTACGGAGCGGGCGGAACACCAGCGATAGAGTAGACCTGAGCAGAGGAGGAGCAGGTGGACCAGCGGGAAGTGGTGCTGGAGCTGGAGCTGGAGCTGGAGCTGGAGCTGGTGGCGGATGAAGAGGAGGAGCCGCCAGTGCGCGCCCAGTGTGCACGCATGGCACGTGCAAGGCGGAGGTCATCAGGGGGTGTGGGGCACGAATGAGCAGAATGCTCGTAGGACCCGCAGTTCCAGCAGGCCACCTTACCAAGAACACGAGATGGAGGTTTTTCCTTGGTCCCCCCCTGCCCCGTCCACGACCGTGTCCACGACCATGGCCTTTTGAGGTAAGAGCTGCGGCCGTAGAGGTGGAAGGTGAAGAGGAGGTGGTGGAGGCCGATGAAGAGGCAGGAGAGGGAGAAGAGGAGTTAGTGGTAATAGTAGACACGCCGGCCACTGCTTTGTGGTGCAGGCGTTTATTCTAGGGGCTGGTTCACCAGGCAGCAAGACGCTCAGCTGTGAAGCCCTAGGGCGCACCCACACCAAGCGGCAATGCGGGAGGTAATGGAGAAGAGGCAAGACGCTGCAACTCATTAGCCTTGATGTCACGAAGAAGATCGGACAGTTCGGGGATCAACCCGTTCACCATGGTATGGACAGTAGAGAATTGCCCAGGGACAGCCTTGTCAAGCTCTCGACGCTGTTTGAGAACGCGAGCCCAATAAGCATCAGCTGTTTCATCCGCAAGCATCAGAAGCGTGTTGAATTGGACGATGAACGCACTTGGAGCTGCCTGACCAGTGACTGTATTGCAACGAAGCAACATGGTGTACGCACCGACTAGGTCAGCCACACGCTGAACAGCAGGGTCAGCATTGTAAGTGCCGACATCGTCGTCTGACGTTTCTCGCGCAGCATCAATAAGGGCACGGATGGCACGCGCAGATTCCGTGGCATCAGGGGTGAAAGGGTCGACTGCTGGGAAGTAGTACTCCCATAAACGTTCTCTGTGAGCCCAAGCGCTAAAGCGAGTCTGCCAAGACGAGAAGGCAAGGCCAGGCGCCAGGGCTGGAGGTTGGGAGAAGAAGTCATGCTGGCGAGGGATAGCAGCGAGGTTTGCGACAGATGAGGGGGCAGTGCTATGTGCAGCGGATGGGGTGGACGTGGTAGCATCACTGGTTCTAGCAGTGGCAGAAGCAGAAGGGACTGAAACAGCATGGAGATACTTCAGCACAATGGCAGCGACCTCATCAGCAAAGGCCACTCGATTATCATTCACGACCTTAAGGTGATCTTCAGCCTCGCGCTAAGCCTCGCGAGCGAGGTTTAGCTGACGCTGCAGGTCACTGATGACTGACTCATCCTCACCAGACATGGTGACGACGATGAGGACCTGCCTGAAAATTTTCGTCAGAGTTTCCCCAGCCCCAGTGGGCATGGGAAAACTGGGATGCCCAAGGCACGTGGGATCTGTGCTACAAGGCAACCTGACCCTGATGAGACACACAAGCCACCACGCAAAAGGGAGAGGCAGAGAACCAGTAGGATAGGCAAGTGCACGGATAGCCGTCACTCACTAGAAGGAGGTGAGGGGGCGTGAAGAAGAGCAAGAAGTGGAGGAATAGCGGTAGCTGCAGCAACAGAGAGAACAGACACTATGGAAGCAGCTGGGACCACTAGGGTAAGAACACCGGTAGAAAGAGCTGCGCCTATGATGGTGAGGGCAGTAGCGATGGAAACAACAGCTGCAATGAAGCTAGTGACGGCTGATGGTGCAGAAGTAGCTACTGTGACGGCGATGACTGTGGAGGTGTAGACGGCAGATGCGGTGGAGGAGATAGCAATTGCTGTAGTGACTATTGTAGAGGCAACAGCAAAAGTAGTTGCAGCAATCCTTGTGCCCAGATCTACAGCTGCTGCTGCAATAGGGCCTGCTACAACTACTGCCTCTATATATGACTATGTTGCCCGTCCTGTCGAAGTGGAGGCGGGAGCGCGAGACGAGCGAGCTGCAATGGAAAATGTGGTGGAAGTTGCAGTAGCAGCGTCGATCACCACATGTGAGAGTAAGCGAGAGGTGAACGACGTCCTGGTGTAGGAGAAAGTGCAAGCTTGCCGCAGCGGCGTCCGCCTCAGGGGCGGTGTGCTGCTAAACCCCTCCTAAGAGTATAGGGATGTGAGGGGCTTATCGGAATGTGTGCCGCACTTGAGGACGACGGTGTAGTGACCTTGGCGGCGTGCAACTCGCGTTGACGTTGGCGTGCAGAGCAATCCCGGCTACGCTCACGTGCTGTAGCCACGCCTAATGTCTCGAGGTGAGCTAGAGTGGCGGATGGCACCACCAAGGTTGTGCTATTGCTGCGGCTAAGAAGGTGCAGCAGTGTCGGTTGCGGCTGCTGCTGCTGTTGCACATTCGGCTGTGGAGGGCTGCTGCAAGCCTCGGCTGCTGCGAGCAATAGCTGCAATTGGCCTTAACTGTTGCGAGCCTTGGCTGTGAAGAGCAGCAGCTGCTGAGGGCCAAAGTTACTGCGGGCCTAAGCTGTTGCGAGCCTTGGTTGTGAAGAGCAGCAGCTGCTACGGGCCTCGGCTGCTGCGAGCAATAGCTATTGTGGGCCTCGGCTGCTGAGGGCCTCAGCTGCTGCGTGCCTCGGCTACTACGGGCCTTGGCTGCTGCGGGCCTTGGTTGTTGTTGAAGTTGCACGATCGGCTCCTGCCGGGAATATGGCTGGGGGCCGGGTCCCTGCTATGTTTCACAACACTTGATGGGTGCTGAGATGAAATTTTGCGACAGTCAGGTGTGGTAAGATCCACAGCTGATGGATGGAGCCGATGTCAACGTCGCGGCTGCGCAAGAGGCTATCCGCCGAGAGTGGTGGGAGGCCTGAGCGGCAAGACAGCGTGGCAGCCTAGGAGCGACGTGCTTGCTGCCCTGCTCACTTGGCAACAACAGACAGAAGGTACGCGGGATGCAGCAGGTTGTGACGTTAAGAGCAAGTGCCATGATTGCGGTCCAGGAACGAGGTCGGCCGGAGTGTAAGCCGACAGCGGAAGAGCCCGTTCTCCTGTGAGACTGCTCTGATACTAGTAGGCAAGCCTGCTGGACTAGCAAGACACAGTAAGCAGGTGCAAGGTGTCAAGGAGGGCCATGAAATACTTGACGGGAGTTAGAAGATAGAACAATACAATGGAGACAAAGCCGTACGAGGTGTTAAGTGACGGGCAGCAAGCGAGCGAGCAGCGAGCTCGCTCTTGCTCGCTGGCCTCGAGCTGTAGGTGACCGAACCACCTGTCCACAATAAACAAATCATGTCAAGCCTGTCAAGAATTCAGAAAGTAATAAGTTGTGGGTGTGCACCCAACTCGGAGAGCAACAACATCAAGCATGAGTCTGCTGCACGTGAGAATCAGGACGTGGTTTGTGGCCACATAACTTCAAGTGTGTATAGTCTTGCAGCCAGGTCACCACGGTGAGGTCGTCAGAGGAGCCGTCTGTCTCTGGTCAGTCACCTGCATCGTGAGGTGAGTGTGCAACGAGGCCAGAGGCCACTACGTGACAAAGTCACACATATCAACAACCAGTAGTATCCTTCAATCACATGATCAATGTCTCAAAGTTTTTCATAGGGTTCCCAACTTTTAAGTGCAACGTCATAGCCGTACCACGTGACAATGTATTATGTCATTTTGCCACATCGTTGATGGCCAAGGATGTCCTCGATGACGTACTCCATGTCCTTGTCTACTTGTATAGGTGGAGGGGGAGGCACATCCTTCCTTGGGAAGTCATCTCCAAGGTCTCGCTAGTGCTTGAGTCTGCTAACATGGAACGCTAGCTGATCTTGTATAATGTTAGGGGGTTTGAGTTGCGTAACCAAGGGGGTTTGCATGCGCTCGATCTCAAACGAGCCCAAATATGGGGGTTTGTACTTCGAACAGTCGGCTCCGCGAGGTTTGATGTTGGCCAAACGGAAGAGGAATTTGTTGCCGGGGACAAACACATCGTCGCTGCAATGATGGTCTGCTACTCATTTCATCGCTGCTTGTGTCTTTGTGAGTGTCTACCATGTTTCTCCCAAGTGGTGGAGAAGTCACGGTGTTGAACATCAACCACGGAAATGTTCCTTTGGTTGTGTAGTCCGGCTGTTGTGCCGAGAAGTTTCCCATACACCACTTTGAACAGAATTGTACCCGTTGCAGTGGAGATCATGAAATTGTATGCGATACCGATGGTCGGGGGTTTTGTGCCTAAACCATCCCTTAAGGTTCCTATAATGTTCGGAGAAATTGTTCAAACGTTTGATTGGTCTGTGCTGTTTGGTCGTTGGTTTGTGAGGGGAATGCCGTTGAAATCTACATCCAACTTTCGTAACGAGTCATCATTTTGCACCAGAATCGGTTGGTCAATTGACCTTCCCTCTCGCTCGTGATGGTCCTTGGTATGCCGTGTAGTCGAACAATGTTCTTTAGGAATAGCCGCGCTGTTCCTTTGCCGATGATGGTGGTCGTCCTCAGAATAAAGTGAGACAGTCTGAAAACCTGTTAATGACCAAAAGGATTGCGTCATATCCCTCGGGTGTGACTGGTAATCCTGTGACAAAAATTATGGAGATATTGGTCCACATTTCTATTCGAATGGGGAGCGGTTGCCGAAGTCAGGCTGGCCTCATGCAACGGGATTTTTGTCGTTGACACGTGTCACACAATTTGCAAAAGTTTGCCACGTCGGTCTGCACCTTGTCCCACCAGTAGCGTTTTGCTAGGTTACTCAATGTCTTGTCCTCTCCGAAGTTTCCACCTGGACCGGTGTAATTGCATTCTTCTAACAGCATGTAGAAGAGTTCATCGTACAAAGGAACGACCACATGGTGAGTGAATCGGCGCTCCGAATAGGGTGCATCGTACCACAACTCTATCTTGCCGTATCCACCATGATGGTCGTAGCCTTGTGTGAACAACTACTTGAGATATGGATCTTGTTGTTGTTGTGGTGTTGCTGCCTCAGCCATGAGATCTAGTCGGCGGCTAAGTGCATCTGCTGGGTTGATTCTGCCCGGCCGAACCTCAGTGTTGTAGTCGATCCCGGATTCGATGAACTTCCATCCATCGGGTCTGACATCAAATTAGGTTTGGCTCCGTCTTCAGATGTTTTTGCGCATGATGGTCGGTGCATACAATGCATCGACGGCATTCAAGATAGCACCGCCACGTCCTCAATGCGTGTCCGACTGCCACCATCTCCTCGTGTACGACATAGTTGAGTTCCGGTCCTCGCAGTGTTCGCGACATGTATGCAAGCGGTTGCTCTCTGTTGCCATGATCTTGTAGGACGGTGCCGATGGCTCAATCAGAGGCAACCGTAGCCATGACGTAGTCGGCTGTTTGATCAGATAATGGTAGGGCTGGCGTCGAGTTTAGAGCTTTCCGCAAAGCAGTGAACGTTTCTTGATTCTTCTCTCCCCACCGCCGCTCGTTTTCTTTTTGAGTGAGATCGGAGAGGTGGAGAAACACTCGGGCGTAACACTGTACAAAGCACCAGTAGTTATTGGAAAAGTGGAGAAATACTGGAATGTCTAAGACATTGGTAGGCATCAGCCAATCAGCAACTACTGCCACCTTTTTCGGATCCATGTTGATCCGTCCGCCGTTGATAGCGTGACCCAAAAACTCTAATGAACGGCGACTGTAGTCACACTCCGCTCGCAGCTACTGGTTCTCTTGAAGCAATTTGTCAAGAGCACGCCGAATCTCTTCCATGAGGTAGGCCTGGTTGTATGTCACGGCTGCCATGCTTCCGGTTGTGACAAAAAAAATTCTGGCCAAATGCAGTTGTGGCAGATCTGCTGCCTCCCTTCGGTCCGCGCAAAGCCGAGCAAATGTCCACGCACTCTGATACCATATGTGAACTAAGGGGCGTCCGACATGACGGTCACACACCGAGCCCTTGGATAAACCACCCAATCCTCAACCCCTTGGTGTGTGGGCCAACCCTTGAGACGTTGCACCACCCTCTCCTAGCAGCAAGACCGCTGCTAGTGTCTGAGGTTCCCACCGTGCGATTCTCCTAGTGGCATTTGCACCAAAGTGCACTACAGAAGACTTGTAGGACCAAATGGACGTGTGCAAAGTGATGCTTGGAGAACAAGGAGAGTTGGACAAGGAATGAATCTTTAGAATTGATAGATAGGTACAAGGCAATGTACAGAGTCTCTGGGTAAGATTGGCATCCCTAGATTAGCTCCTAGACTTCCTTATGTACAAGTCCCTATGAGCCAGCCAAAAGCTAGTCGGTGCTCCGAAGCCATTTATCAAGGCACACCAATGAAAAAAACACATGCATCATGTAGTACGTGCCGCGAGCTTTCTAATGCACCAAAGAACACCTCAATCCATGGAGAAACGACTAAGTTATGACCATTTGAGTGCTCCACGCGTGACGGCCTCTGGCAGCACCGCCTGCGGAGGTCACATCCGCCCGAAGCGCCCTTGCTTGCGAATGCAACTCCAGCTGTCATTCCGAAGCACCCATGGACCGCAATGAACCTTGCCTCGTTGATTAAGCGTCCATCTAGGGGTGCTTTGGCTGCAGTGGACGAGAAAATCGCTCCGCCGTGTTCGAGGTCGAACCAGTCCATCTCCTGTGTCAAGGAGGTGCGCCTCCCACCTTTGCACGGCCGCATCTTTCTTGTCCCTGCACCGAATGACCCGGTTATTGGGTCAGTTTTGCACGGTTTTTCACTTAAAATACAATCGTGGAGTTAAAACATGCATCTGAAATCAGCATGATGACGTAATCACCACCTTGACCGGCGGCTCCCACAACATCACCCCCCCTCCGAGGGCGCACCGTCCCGGTGCGCTCCTGGTTCTCTCGGTGGACCGTGTTGACAGCACCGCCCCTGTGGAAATCAGCTTTGGGGATCCAACAGTTGTTCTCAGGCCCATAGTTGAGCCAAATGGATAACTTCTAAGCAGTAAGTGTACTTTGATGTCATGTGCTGAATAATTCAAGTACTTGCAATGAAGAGAAACACAATGAGGCATTTGTTGGGTCCTCAGCGCTTGAGCCGAGCAACACTTATGAGGTCGTACCACGAGTGGTCGCTTTGAAGAGCTCCGCCGAGAAGCTCGGGGACGTCGAGAACATCAAAACACGTTCTGTAAAAGACGAGCATCCTTGAGAGGTCAACCCAACAACATCAAAACATTGACATAGCTCACGACACGTCTCTCGATCATTCTAGAAAGTAGTTGAATTTGTCAAAACTGCCAGGAACGGAATACTGGAGGTCGGGGAAGGTGACCAAAATTCCCTTGGCTGAATGAAAAACAAATCTTGAGGTCGACTCGCATAAGGAAAGAAACATCCACTCGCAGGGTTTAGGGACTTGTGTACGTCCGAGACGGAACACTTCCCCACGCGGTGTCCCAACACACAAGGAGACATAAACAAGTGATGAAACTAGTAGCTGTCGATCAGATGATCGACATCTGGGAGGTTTTCATAGTTGTTGTGCACGTTGTCGTAGCTGTGCCATTTGACCAGATATTCCACCATTTTTCCTCAGCATCAAACAAAGGTTGTCTTCAACCACATACTACGTATCCCCGTCTACTTGAATAGGGGATAGAGGCACAGCGTCTTTACCGGAGAATTTCTCATTGGGGTTCCGGTAGTGCTTGAGCTTGCTGATCTACAAAACAAGGTCGATCGCCACGCTGTCAGGTAGGCAAAGTCGAGAAATGATTGGGGTCTGAATTTGCTCGATCTCAAATGGTCCTGAACATCAGGGTTTGTGCCTTGCATAATCCTTCCTTTGGAGTTTAATGTATGCTGAGTAGAGGAGGACGCAATCAATGAGATGTCGGTTAGCTCCTCGCTTCATAGTCACCTGTGTTCTCGAGAGGGTTTGTCGTGTTTCCTCCCAAACACTATGGAATTGGTTTCAGAAGACGTCAACCACGGGACTGTAGCTCTAGCTTCAAATTCTTGCCGGTATGGTGGGAGGTTTGTCGTAGACCACTTTGAAAAGGATTCCACCCATTGTCGTTGAAGTGGTGGGGTATGTGAGTCCAACAGTCGGAATTTTGGCTGCTCAATTTGTGCCGTGTGGCTCACATAAAGTACGAAGAAGTTCTTCTAGCTTCTGATTGGTCCGCTTGGTCTGTCGGTCTGTCTGAGGATGGAACACGGATAATAGCTGGATCAGACAGCCATAATGCGTTATCACTTTGTGCAAGTAACGACTGGTGAAACGACCATTCCGATGACAAATTATGGTTCGTGGAACGCCGTGTAGGCGTAAAATTTGGTTTAGAAACAACAGCACTGTTCCTTCCGTGGTGATAGTGGTGGGCAATCCCGTCACGAAGTTCATAATGATATCAGCTCAAAGTACCTATGCACAGATGGAGGTCATGATGGAAGTTTTCAATGCTCCTATGGCAGCGGAGATCGCGGTAGCAGTTGTGGGCGCTGCCGTGAGATGTAAAGATGCAGCTACTGTAACCAGAGTGGGCACTTCTCGCACAGGTGCCCCACATTCCAAAGCCAAATGATGGCGTGGCAGCTGGCGCATCAGCATTAGTGGCAGCAGAAAATCCAACATCAGCAGTATCACTTGGCCTACTCACCACACATTCAGCCCGGACTACAGCCTGGAGGACGTTATGTGCCTGGACATTGGGCAGCCCAGGCTGTGGCAGAAGTCACCATGGGACTGTCCCCGTAACAGCCATGTGTGCAGCAGCAGCCGACCTCAATACCATTCGGGTATCCTGTGCCCTTCTACGTCCTACAATTTGCCATGCCACTATTCCTGGTTCTGGAGTGGGCCCATTGTGTGTGCAAATTGATGGAGGCTATACAGCCAGTGACACTCAGGGGGCGCTTCCAGATCTGCACCCACTAGAGGCCACAACAACCCATCAGCACCCAGGTCCACAACTTGGGTATACACATGTGACCACAATGGAACACTGCCCATATATGAGTGTTTTCTTCACATCACATGTCCCCGCATCATGGTTTGTTCGTATCTTTGTATGTTGTGCATGGTGTGCCTGGTATTTGAATGCAGCAGGATGACGGGAAAATGCCAGAAATACGCCGGTAATGTCGAAAGTGCCAAAAACGCCAGAAAAGCCAGGAACACCCAAAATGCTAGAATTGATCTCTTAATCTCTCTCTCTCTCTCTCTCTCTCTCTCTCTCTCTCTCTCTCTCTCTATCTCTCTCTCTCTCTCTCTCTCTCTCTCTCTCTC
>SZWC01008842.1:81162-99815 GCA_023375785.1 Penium margaritaceum
TAAAGACGGCCACCAACCTCCATTAGGGCACTTAGCGCAACAGCTAAACTGGCAATCCTGAACTGTTTGCCTCTGATAAGCCATGCATTGTCCTTTGTCCCACCAAGAAGATGTCGCCACCCTCACTGAAAACCTCAGCATGGGAAAATTTTCTTTAATCTTGGGCCCAGGGAAGAATACATAGGAATGTTGCTATCCAATAGATACTCAGGTTTCTCCCTGTTTTTGTTTCATTGCCTGATGACTCAGCCGATGTTGTTTGTTCCCATGCACTCATTAAACCCTTCCTCCTCTTTGAAGATTTTGGTACGCACAATGCCGACCTCCCTCGTCTTCTCAAAATCCATAAGCACCTGGACTCCCATGGTTTTTCCCACCACTGCCACTGGCCTCGTTATGAAGAGTCATTTGACAGGTCACTTCAGCACTCTCCTGATGATCCAGTGGATGAAATCTGGAGACGCAACCTTACGTTGCTTTGGCAGTTAGGCAATACATCTCCTCGTCAATTTCCACCATCCCCCAGGTTTTTTTTTTGCACCACTTCAGAACTGTCCTCTCTCGAATGTGGAATTTCCTTAACCTTCTTTCTGGCCTTGCTTCTGAGCTTGTTTTCCCTGATTTACCACAGTGTGTTTGTGTTCTTTTCACCTGCCATGGGAAAGGATGAGATGTTGAGTTAGAATACTTTCAGGAAATCAGTGCTCATCCTGAATCCGTTGCCATTTTTTCTTCTTCCCCCTTATTTTTTTCATCACATGGGACTCCTTCCATCTCGCCTTTGGGCCAAGCCATCCCCTCTTCCAGCCATGCTGTTGATTTTGCAATATGAAAGTGTGGCAAGGCGAGGTGGAATGGGTGGAGGAAGGGAAGGAGAAAGCTGACGGCTCCTCCACCTCCTTCAGCACTGTCATCTGATAGAGTTATGTCTCCCCAAATCATTTGACCCCCCCCAAAAAAGAAAAAACTTCCTAGTTACATACACTGGGCTTGCATGGATGAAGACATCTCTGGGATCATTGCCTGGTCTCCCGTGAACGTACTTGCTAACACTAGAGGAGATGACTCCTTTGTTAGCCTTGGATTTACCTGACAGGTCAGCCTGAAGTGCAAGCCATTGAATGGCGCAGTTATCGTTAGTGACAATCGTATAGTACCAGTGATTGGTACATGTAAAGCAAAAACTTGTATTCAAGGGTACACACAAAGTGTAACGTTGAAGGTACTCAACCTTCTTGACCCGTTTGACGTGGCACTAGGCAATCCCTGGCTCCGTGAAAACTAGGCTCTAATGTGCTTTGAATCAAAGCGTTTGATCCTCCAAAAACGACAACGCCGCTTTACGTTGATTGGGAGTACGGAATTATCGCCGAACCAACTCAAAGTCCATGCCAGCTTGTCTGCAATGCAGGTCAAGAGGCGTATTCGACAAGGTTGTCAATACTTCTCGGTTCAACTGCAAAAAGTGGAGGACGACGTGAAGGAAGACACGCCACAAGAGATCAAATTCCTATTGACGGAGTTCTCGGATGTATTCCAAGACCCACCGGCTAGGCTTCCACCAGAAAGACATATTGGCTACACGATTGCACTATAGCCAAAGGCGACTCCTCCGTTCAGACCCATGCATCGCCTTAGTTCAGCAGAAAGGCGAGAGGCCGAATGCCAAACCAAAGAGTACCTTGTAAAAGGATGGATCGAGCCAAGAAGCTCACTGTACTGTGCACCGATTCTTTTTGTGAACAAAAAGAGCTATGGTTCACGCATGTGCGTGGATTACCGAGTGTTGAACAAGCTGACGATGAAAAATGGATTCCCTTTACCACGGATTGAGAACCTTCTTAACCAACTCTAAGGGGCAAAAAAAAAATTGTCCTTGGATTTGTCTCAAGGGTACCATCAAATCCACATCACGGAGGACGATGTGCCCAAAACCGCATTTCAAAAGCACATGGGACACTATCAGTTTCGAGTGTTATGCTTCGAGCTTACGAATGCCCTGGCAACATTCCAAAGAGAAATGAACCGAACATTCGCCAAGCAACTCGGTCAGTTTGTCTTGGTTTGGAGGACATCCTGGTTTTCTCCAAATCAATGGAAAAGCAAATAGAATATCTGCATGAAGTCCTCGCAATACTTCGGGAATAGAACTTCTATGCAAAAAGGAGCAAGTGCAAGCTTGCACAAGATGAGCTCAAATACCTTGGACACATTGTTGGCAAGGACGGCATCCGTGTTGACCCCCAAAAGGTCCAAGCCGTTGTAGACTGGCCACGCCCTGAAAATGTTAGGCAGATTTGGTCTTTCCTTGGTCTTGCAAACTACTTTCGACAGCATATGCAAGGGTATTTGACCCTGGTAGCACCGCTAACCAGGCTCACACGAAACGACGTGCACCGGGAATGGACATCTAATTGTGAGAACGTTTTTCTTTAAGTCAAAGAGCTTCTATCCACAGCACCCATCCTAGCTCTTCCGGATCCATCGCAACCATGGGAGGTTCGATGTGATGTGTTGCTAGTAGGACTAGGAGCCGTCCTCATGCCAAACGGTTACCCAGTTGCGTATGAGAGCACAAAGCTCATCCCCGCAGAAACGCGGTATACGACTGGGGATCAAGAGCTCCTTGCAGTAGTACACACTTTCAAGATGTGGCGTTGCTACCTCGAAGGTACTGAAGGGGGTGCGATGGTCGTGACCGACCATAACCCATTGGGCTTTTTCCAAACGCAATCGAACCCGTCAAGACGGCAGGCGCGTTGGAGCTAATACTTGAGCCGATTCTCATTCACGTGGAAACATCGGTCAGGATGCATCAATGTGGCCGATCCACTAAGCTGACACCCTGTGGAAATCAAAGCAACAACCGAGGTCGTTGGGTACTTTATGGCCATTGCAACACCAACACTACAAACGCCAGATCCCCCTGAACCTTTATGCCAACCACCACGAGAGATTATCCATTACAATGGTTTTGTAAACAAGATCCTCATGGGATAATGTGTGGATTCTTGGTTTCAAGGCTCTTGAAATCTGGACAAGTACAGATTGGTGGAGGCCGCAGGAATCTTTTGGTACGGAGAACAAGTTGTTGTGCCAAACTCAAGAGACCTTCGAGTAAAGATTATCTCCTAGTTCTACGACCCGCCGGTTGCAGGTCATGTGGGACCTTGAAAGACTGGACAGGCACTCCCGCACCATTATTGGTGGCCAGGATGGAGTGTCAATGCCCGTAAGTATTGCATGACATGCGACCCATGTCTTTGGAATAAGGCTAGTAACAAGAAGCCTGCTAAACTCCTCTAACAACTTCCCATTCCTGCGACTCCATGGGAGTGCATGAGCATGGACTTCATTACTGGTCTTCCGGACATAGCCCATACTCACGATGCAATACTAGTGGTTGTGGACCTTCTGACAAAGATGACACACTTCATTCCTACAACCACTGACGTGAACGCAAAAGAGACCACTCGTCTCTTCTTTCAGGGTATCATAAAGTACCATGGCTTGCCGTTGCGCATTTATTTCCGATCGAGATCAAAAATTTGCTACTACGTTCTGGCAAAAGATGCACGAGTACTTTGTCAACGAGTTGCAGATGTCGACAGCGTTTCACCCTCAACCTGATGGACAAACAGGGCACATGAACCACACTCTAGAACAAATGCTCCGCATGTACGTGGACCCTTCCATGAATAACTGGGACAAACTCCTAGCACCGGCAGAGTTTGTAGTGAATACCTTGGTGAACGAGTCTACACAGTTCACACCGTTTGTGTTGAACAGTGACCGGCATCCAGTGGTGCCCTCTTCATTGGTGAAGAGTGGGAGTATAGGAGGATAAGTTCCTTCTGCTCAAGCCTTTGCCGATCGCATTGGCTCCTTGTTACAAGAGGCAAAGGGTCACCTTCAAGCTGCTCGGTAACGACAAAAGGCATGCTGACAAAAGTCGCCGTGAGGTCTCGTTTGACATTGGTGATAAAGTGTTACCAAGCACTAAGTATCTTTGGCTTAAGTCGCCAGGGACGCGAAAATTTCTATCGTAATGGACTGGGTCATTTCCCATTGTTGCACGCATTGGGCCAGTGGCATACCGATTGCTGCTTCCACCGAGTATGAAGATACTTGACGTGTTTCATGTGAGCCTCTTGGCTCCATACACGGTAGTGGGAACCGTTCAGCTACCACCGGCAGTCCTTGCTGCCGATGGCCAATACAAGGTTCTTTGCCTACTCCAGCACCGAGAGCGTCCTCTCTGGTTGCGGGTTGTTAGGAAATCCCTCGTTCATTGGACCGGGTGTGGACCTGAACATAACTCATGGGAGCCCGAATCTCGGTTGCCCATAGGGGTGGTCGACGAGTACACGAACGAGCTGGCAACTTGCATGGATCCACAGGGGGCATCACCTAAACACAGAAAAAGTGAACGACATTCTCGCAGAACGGCATTCATGGACTGCAACCATAGGAGGTTGGGGAGGCCCAACATGGTTGTCGCTCGGACGCTCTAGCCTAAAGGGGGGAGGCCGCTAGCCGTGCTGACCGACAAGCTGTAGCTTAGGTTCAAGTGCCATGCACGTATTCATGTTTAGCTGGTGATTGAAATTATTCAATTTTCTTTCACAATGTTGATGACTCACTGACTGATAGTCCTGCTTGTTGTTCATGAACCGGGACGGTTCATTGTAAATGGGGAGGAATGTAGCGAGAAGACCGGTTCGGCCCTCCCTCCTCGTTGAAGCAAGGGGTGGTTGCGCACCACCCCTTGCATCAGCGAGGGCTGGCCGGCAGCCAGCACTTCGCTGGCCGCCGGCCAGCTCGCTGCCCGCCGGCTGGACGGCCGGCCAAGCGACCTGCCGGCCACCAGCCGGCCAGCCGTTGCCGATCGCGGCCTCAGCCCGATCGGCGGCTGAGGGGCGACAAGGACCTCGTGCCCTCGTCCCCCTTTGCCCTCCTTGCAAGCGAGCAAGTGAGGACGAGGGATAGGGGAGCGAGGTGAGAGCGAGGAACAAGGGGAGCGCACAAGAGGAGTCGGCGAGAAATTGCTGATCGTGTCTCGCACGCGACGATTTTGCGTCGACGTGTCAAAATGAAACTCAAGTTTGTTTAGGATGAACTATGATTTTCAAAACCAGAAAACTCGTGCGAATGCACGAGTTTGAGGTAAAAATCCCCGCTTTGGGTCCCAAAACCAGGGGTAAGGTTAAAAACGGAAATGAGCCTCTGGAGACTCAAAAGAATCGTGTCTCCCTGTTCTGGGTCGTTGATGACAATTACCTCTAACTCCTGCAAAGGGGGTAAACCCCTGACGCAGACTGAGAACGCCATTCTACGAACTCCGACGACGACTTCAGAGCAGATTCTGGAGACTTGACACGTTACATAAGCTCGCCACTTTGGTATGTTTTACCTCTTTTCCACAGCACTTGAGAAAAACCGGGTCTGTCCCAGAACACCATAACCATACCAAAGTGGTGAGCTTACAATGTACAATCTGGTTCTACACCACCCTCTTGAAGAATTCCCACAGCATGTCTTCCACTCCCTACACACCCCATGTTGATGGTCCTAGAACCAGATTCTTCCTGACAAGTCACACTCTTCTTTCCAAACATGACATCCTCAAGTATGTCAATTGCAAATTGATGCTCTACATGATGTGGTTGTAGAACCATGCCCCTTATGTTCCCTTAACTTGTCACTTTTCCCCCTTTGAGTGGTAGTCTGGCTGGTGTGCTGATCTGCCTCTTGCTCAAACATGGGTCAATGTTGCCTGTACCTTGCTTGTTGATGTCATTCCTGTTAGCAGAATCTCTTTACATGGTTGTCTCTGTCCCTTCTTTGGGATGCTATCTCACTCCAAGGCATCATGGTTTTTGGACTCGAGCTGCAGTCACTTCAACTAGTGTTGTGATGCATTTATATTTTTGAAAATTACAATCCGTGATCTGTGTAGTTTTACCTATGACCTGTCGCATAATGCTCATGATCAGCTTAGAGGAGGTGATGTGGACAAGGTACCCCTTATTCACTGTTGTGCTCCATCTCTTATGTTTTCTCACTAGAATTCATCACTACATTTCACTTTCATCAATTCTCTTGTTTGCATTTGTTTCCTATTCACTCATCCATGATACCTATGAAATCCATAGCACACATGTCACTTACATTACATTGTATTTGCATCATCCTCTCTGTGTACGATGTGCCCTCTATGTTTTCTCATCCACAGTTTTCATCCTACTAATTTCTTCTCTAAAAGGAAATCCTTCCCTTCATGCCTCCCCGTCCAAAGTTGTATCTCTTGTGGGTGCTTGATTCCTATTTAGTTTTTTTTCTGCTGCTCAACCTGATGTTTCTAATTGTTTTTCTAAGTTGCTAGAGTCACACTAAGGAACTCATTCTATTTCCGGACCATTGTTGCCCACAGGAAGTTACATCATACCACTGAAATTGATGTCCTTGATTTTGCTATTCATGTATCCCCTCCCCCCTCGTAACACTGCCCTTGGGTAGGCAATGATCTCTACTCAGTTCCGTCAAGACATGGAGGGATCCATTTCCAGACACCTCATGGTAATTCTTATGGTCATCACAGCCCTTTTGGATCATGGCACTGCACCCTTGAGTCTTGAGCCAAACAGTGTACTGCAAGTGCATGACAACTAGGACTCCAGTCTATGGGGGAGTTTGATGGAAATGGAGCTTCAAGCTTAGAAGGAAACTGAAGTCGATGTAGTTGCTCAACTCCCTCTTAGCCATAAAGGTATTAGAGCCCACTGGGTCTACCCATCAAATGCTAAAACCTTTCGGCTCAGTTAAGGGATACAAGGGCCGTCTCACCACAGTCTTTTCCAAATTCCTAATAGGTTTCTAAGATGTTTTGAACCAATTAGGTGATACACAACTTCTAATTTAAACCTTCACCTGGTGACCAAGGAAGAGTGGAATGGATATTGATAAGTTTTCATGACACAATACGTCAAACGAGGAGGTACTCAGTGTTCAATTATATGACTTTTATTATCCATCACATTTGGCGGCATTATGAAATCTTCTTCTTGCAAGCAAAACACAGTGCTCTGCTTGATCTTGGAGTGTGGTGGCTACCAACCACCATAATCTATCATCTCTCATCTTATATTATCCATCTCCTTCTTCCTTCTTCATGGTAGAATGTGTTTATGCCTGCCCCACTCCTGAGGATGTCAGAGGGGTCAAGGATCTTCACTTGCCATCTGAAACAGTCATTGGTAGTCCTTGACCGGTACAATAACAATCATTAGGTCTATAATGCAGGTACACGTAGGCTAGCAAGTATATCTTCTTTGTCAACAGTGAATTATTGTGATGGAAACGAGGACAGCGAGGTTGTGTGGTGTGCATCTCTAGTGAGGCTGAGTTAGTTGCACTTGGCATACACACATGAAACATTGTTAGGTTGGTTGTCTCTTGCAATGTTTGTGCATCTCCGTTTCAAACGCCACACCATGCAATCATCGTAGCATAACAACCATTGCTACGCATGATGGGCTCTATCACTTACACAAATCACATATGTTTTGAGCACGATTTTGTGTGAGTTTCGAACATTTCTACACTATTGGTTTGTATACTAATGATGAAGATGATGCAAAAATATTCTTTCCCTTGTACTTTAACATTTTCTTGTTGTCTTTTGAAATGATTTTGTTTCATTCATGACGATTGTATGTGCGTATGTGGTCTTGCGAGTTTTATACATACAATGACATCTTTTATGAATCCATGCTCTCACAAAGTGTTTTTTAGAAATGTCAAGCGTAGCAATGTGAGAGAAGGGAGAAAAATACAACAGTTGCCAAGGTGGAGGTGTCCCAATGAAGAAAACAGATAAAAGCTCTGTGATTTGTTTCTGATCCGATTTGTGCGCCTATAAACTGTATCATAAAATTTCCAAGAGTCGTTTGGGGAATCCATGTCTGTGAATTTGATGATTTCCTTTATGTTCTTTTGAATTTGGAAACATTTGTAGCATGGACCACAATGCTACAAGGTTCAACATATGGGAATTCTCTCACAGATTTATCAAGTTGCCTGCCCCAACTTTACTTGTGGCCATGATGCACTTACATCTATGATGGATGCTCTAACTTTCCCACACTGAATGCTTTCATCACTTGGTTTTGACTGACACTTTACAAAGCCCCACAACCGAGTCTTGCAAAATCTTGATCTTGTTGGTTGATGTTCAACTATTGATTGTTGGTTGACCACTTTGAACACCATGGCTAATGTTTTAAGATAAAAACATATTGTACCATATTTTGTGTGTATCCCCTCTATGGAAAGATGAGAAATGAGATTTGCTAACTTGGCTCATCCTCATAATGGAGGATAAGACGATGATGGTGCCGCAAAAATTGGCATGATTTTGAAGTATCCTATCCTTTGGGATATCCCACAGTTGCTTATCACAAAAATATACACTTCTTGGCTATTTTTAGGAAAGCAAAGATTAATTGGAACATTGCGCTTGTTTCAATACATTCAACCAAGTAAATGACTTCATTATCTTGTTTCTTTTAGCCTAATCAAGCCAAATGGAAGTGCTAATTCCAATGCATACTTTCAAAAAAAAATCCCAAGAAGGACAACTTCTTTTTGCATCATCCATCCATTTGAAGACTAAAACCGTAGCGTATGGACCATTTGTATGGTTAAAAATGGCCATAAAATAATTATCGGGTGCTTCGGGTGCTCGAGGCTCAAGTTTCGATGAGCCAAAGCCCGGAAAAATATCATAGGCTAGAGTCTGGTTCGACTCTAGCCTGGAAAACATCCGTGGCCAGGTTCTAGGTGAAAGGAGTGCCGTGATGGAGAATCCATCGCGTCACTCCTCCTCCACTCTTAGCTTGGCGCTAGGGTCCTATTCCAGTATGGCAATACCATGTGGGAGGATAGGGTTTTAGGATGTAGGTTTGCTGAAAAGCCCTATGACGACTACGTCCATTTGTGGCGCGGTTCGTCTCAGCCAAAATGGCTGAGGCGACCTTTTGCTGCTCGTGCTTGGACTACACTTTCTGAGGGCATACGTTTTGGGTTCAGAAATTGGTCGCAAACAGCCCACGGCTGTTACAAAAACTCCTCTCGATTCTTTTAACATAGAAGCATGTATTCGAGCAGTTCACTCTATCCACACTCAGGATTTACCTTTCACAAAAACTCTTTCAAGAACATTTTAAGGAATTTATAGCATTCTACAGGCTCACACACAAATGCAATTATTGGTGTTGTGTTGTGTACCATCCGCGTCCATTTGTATACCATACTGTGACGACTCCACTGTGTCTATGCTCTTGTAGATGACCGATGTGGACCCAGCTAGCATCGGAGCACCTTCGACTGGTGACCCTATGTACCAGTAGTTGCGTGACAGATGTTACAGTGTTGCGAGTGCTTCCTAGGGCACTCTACAAATTTTTTTCCGTCTCTAGAGGTTTCTTGGTCAACTTGTCTTCCAACCCGATTTACATGTTTTGTGTTGTGCATCCATCGGTAGATGTCGGACCTGTCTGTGTGGCCAATCGCAGCATCCAGGTTCTGATTCTACATCTCTAGGCTCAAATGGTGTTGCACTTGGATGCCTGTACATACAGTTACGGCCACAAACAATGCTTTTGAGCCACTTTGAGGAAAAACTAGCACTACCGTGTGTCACCCATCGTGCACTGTGGCAGGTACTTATGCTGCGTGCTTTTCAGTTTTCTTATCTCCCTGTTTCTTAAGCTCTAGAAGCTTGTAAGAATTTGGCGTATCTCACTAGCCTAGTCGTTGATGTTCCTTGTACCTGTATGCTTGCTTGCGCTTCAGCTCACTCGACAGTTTCGCCACGTTAGCGACAGAAAGACTAGGAGGATTCCGAGCATTTTCTCATGGTCTTAGAGCAACAAGACCCTTCTTTCTTTACAACCCTACAAAGATGCAAGTAGCAGCATAGAGGGTTACTACAAAAGACATATCCTAAGACCTATTGTAGTAGACATCGACAACAAGGATTTCATCCTGACGCCAGTCGCATCGGCCTCCCCACGTGACCACAAGAGTGGACGGCAATGCCAGAAGTGGTGGCATGGGTTATGTCCACCACCACCGCGGTAGCAGCAAGAGCAACAACGGAGATGACGAGCAGTAGCAGCCATAGAGAGCGGTAGGAACAACACCTGGTAGCATCAGCAGCTTGTTTGGTGAGGACTCGGGGCACAAAACAGAAATGAAGGAAACAGCTCAAAAAAAGCAGCTAGCGGTGGTGGCTGCAAGTAGCAGTAGCTAGTAACAATAGCATCACAGCGGCAGCAATAGAGGCGGCAGCTGCGCAGTACCAGTATTGCATTTGTGATAGTACTCAAAAAAGTAAACGGCAACACTACAAGAGCACCGTAGTAGCAGTATCGGCTGCATCAGCAAAGCAGTAGCAGCAATAGTGGCTGCATCAGCAACAATGCCACGGTAGCATTAGCAAGGGCTACTGTCTTGCACAACTGTTGTACAAAAGTACTATTGTGCAGCTACGTAGCAGCTGCGCAACCACAAGCAAGGAATGACAAGGTCATCCCCCCCCCCCCCAACNCCCACATAAGTAAAAACAAGAACACATCGCTAGCGTAAAAAATATCCATGCCGTTGTTTCCATGGTGGGCCAAAGAACAATTCTACCCATTTTGCGAGGGGGTAGGTGATGCCATACTTGATCCTTGAAAAGTAAGTCTTCACCGTCCGGCGGTTTAGGAAGTATTAGCAGATTTACCAATCCCGTCATCATGCTCGATCAATGACATGCGTCCATGATTCAGCAAAGCAAGGAGGAGAATGTGTCTGCCTTCCTCACGATTCTCACTCTTGCACGAGAATCACAAGGGAGAGATTATCATTGTATTTACATGAGAATTCCTAGTACGATTCAGGGTTTGCTATGTACGGGTGGAGCCCACGCCAAACATAAAATCTTACATTGTACAAGAGATCTGTATGTTAAAGAAGGGGTCATTACTCCCTCATGATGGAGCACGAACACCATTCTTTTGTTTATCTACATGCAAAATCTCATGGAACCCTTTCCTAAATCACATTCAAGATTTAAAAGCTTAGTTTTATGCAGGCTCCTATTGGGCTCCTTGATAGCGGGGCCCAGCAGGTCCCCTTTCAACGCATGGGGAGTCTCAGACCCTCCATGCAAACCATACGTGAACCCGTCCTCGTACATTAAAAGGCCCCTCATAAGATGAGTTTGTGATTGTTTACAAATAATTGTTGAAGTTGCATCTCATGCAGCACTGACATAGCATTCTTTCCTGGTACTTTGTGTAGAATGTTAACATTCTCAAGGAAACGCTCGGGGAACTGTTACTTCTCATACAACCGACGGAGAGGGCATTCACACTTACGGACATTGTGGATAATCTCCACATGAATTTTTTAACTATTGACTTCAACGTTTTTTGGATGAGGCTTGTTTTAGTCAGTTTTGGTGGTTGGTTGACCACTTGGTTGGTCAACCACTGAAACCAGCCAAAGTGGTCATTTCTATAAAGTGTCCCCACTTTGGGTAGTTGAACTGAATAAGCGCGCGTGCAATCATAGCAATTTTTGTGCTCGTGATGTCACAACTACATGAGCAAGGGATCTATCCCTCAGCCATTTGTATCCCGCATCTGACATTTCTACATGTGCAAGCAAAGTACAGGAAAGTGAGGGAATTCTAAAAAAGGCAGATTTCCTGAACAGGACCAATTCCATCGCACACCTTTCAGTACGTCACCATGGATGACATTCCCCAACTCAGTCCAACCTTTGTTGGACCGAGTAAGGGCGACGGTTGGATGTGCACCCGCATGTTTGACCGAGGGTAGTTGGGTCCTGTCCCAATACGCATGGCATAGGGACAGCACCCACAAACGAGTAGTACTGAATGTGGGGCATGCGTACGAAAAATCTGCTTGTTACAAATTGGGAATCCGACGGGTGCTAGGGTGCCTCCTATCTGCTGACAACAGGAACATGTCCCATGTATCATTGAGTTGTTTCACTCATGAAAGAATACAAGTTTATCTCTTTTAGGGCAGAAAAATGTGTCAAACACGTGCAAAAATCGATACTTCAACCACAAAAAACGAAGGAAACAAGCGCAAGTTGAAGCATCTCGACCAACCACCGAAACTCACTACAGCAAGTCTCTTTTTTCTAGCATACTTCATCCTCAAGAAATGCTTATGGTTCTCAATTCCAAAAAATTTGACATAAACTCCATACTCAACAACACACATGGCACCGGACGATGACAAGGGAAGGGAGCCGACTAATCCCTCCGGCTCCAGCTCCCTGTCCGGCTCGTCGAGCACTCACACTCAGTCAATTGACCAGCTGCGACAAGGATAAGATTGTTGGGAAAGGAGCCATCTGGCTCACTTTCAGGTCCACAGGAGCAAGTTCCAGGAAAGTACCAGATGCCTGCTCCGATCGCCGATCTGACTTCACCATTGGAAAGATCAGGTGGCAAAATGTCTACGGTCCAAGTTTGAGGCCGATCCAACGGTCGGATCGGGAGATATGAATTTTCGAAGTTTCGGGGGTCATGGACCGTCGATGTCTGGGTGGGCATGGGTGATGGCTCCATGCCTTAGCCTGAGAAAAGAAAAAAGGCAAGAGTTCCAGGGTCAAGACCTGATGGGAGAAATATCCAAAAAGGTCCTTGGTCTTAGGATTGCCTTGTCAGAGTGTGCTGACTAGGATAAAGGTACCTCTCCTTACTTTTTAGGTGAGGTGAGATCCTTGTGTGCTAGCCATGGACACATGGCGATTCTCCATGGGTTTGTGGGTTATGTGACCNCTAGGCTGATTTCCTCCCTTGTGTGAGATTATGGACTCTAGTGTGTGAGCCTTAGCCTCCATGGCTAAGTGGTGTGGCTTGTGAGAGGGCTGACTTGCCCAAGCTCTAGCTCTATATGTAATCCATCATTTTGAGTGATTGAACAACCATTCTTCAGCACAAGTGATGCCCTTCCAATCACACATGCTCGCTGCTCCAAGGCTCCCTCTCTCCTCAAGTTCCAACATTTGGTATCAGAGCCAAGTTCTGCCACTTCCAGCCAGCACAGGCCGTCACTTTGAGAGTGACGGGTCGGGGTGAAACCTTCACCAGATTTGACAATCAACCACTGGATCTTCAAGTTCAAGAGACAAGCTTTCCAACGAGCCCAAGATGGCGAAGATCCAACGGTCGGATTGAGAGTTATGCTCAAAACGAGGTCGGCCAGGGCTACACTCTTCTCTATGAGTAAGACTGTCGCCTTGTGATGACCATAACTCTCTCGTTTCTTTGTCAAATTTAAAAATTGGCACATGCGAATTGTAGTATTTTTCCTAAGCTTTCCATTGGTGCAAACATATTTGCATTCCATTGATTCGTTTGGGAGAAACACCGTTTACAAACTGGCTGGTCTGAGTTGGAGTAGGAGCAGAAGCATACCCTAATTTCAAGAGGGCATATCTTTTGAAATCCCCTGTTGATGACCCTGTTTTATGGGTCGATCTGAAAGGTTTTGAGCTGAATTTTGCAGTGGTGGGCTCAGTTTTTTAAGATTCCCAGTCTGCTGGCATCTACAGTTTATTTTCTGTTAGACATATTTCTGGCAGAAGCAGCAGCAGAAGCAGGGGTAGCGCCGCCATCCAAGGGCAGCGCTGAGCATCACCAAGGCTCAAAATGGCAGCAGCTGGCATTGTGACAGCAGCCCAGCCTTTGGAGAGGCTGGAGGGACGCGCCAACTTCACGTTTTGGAAGATCCGTACCCGCCTCCTTTTGGAGGAGAGGGGCTTGTGGGAGGTGGTGAGCGGCGACGAGCCGGCTCCAGTTCCACAGGCAAAAGGCATCACCGCAGCGCAGGTGGTGGCGGGGAAGACACCGCAAAAGGGTGCAGCTGATGCGGGTTCTTCTGCAGCTGTACCAGCGACGTACGAGGAGTGGAAGAAGAAGGACAGGCAGGCCTACAGGTTGCTTGTTAACACCATCTCCAACCCGCATCTTCAGTACGTGAGTGACAAGGCTACTGCAAAGGAGGGGTGGGACACGTTGTGCAAGAAGTATGAGAGCAAGGATCCTGCATTCCTCATGCTTTTGGAGGAAAAGATGATGGCGCTGAAAATGCAGGGTGGTGAAGGGATGGAGGCGTATCTGGACAGGGCAAAGGAGCTGGCAAAACAATTGAGAACGGCTGGCAATCCTGTGGAAGAGACGCGCTTCATTCTCCTCTTGCTGAGGGGACTCCCAACCAGCTACGACACGGTGCGAGAGACGTTGGAGTGCCAGCCGACTCTCGACCTCGACTTCATCTGCACGCACTTGGTGCAGGTGGAACTGCGTCGCAATGCAGCAAAGCTCAATGGCGGCAGCAGCAGCAGTGAAGCAGCTTTCATGGCCATGGGCTCACGCAACCAGCAGCAGCAGCAGTCCGGGCAGTAGAGAGGCAAGAAGAAGGGCAAGTGCCACTATTGCCAGAAAGAGGGGCACTACAAGAAAGAGTGCTTCAAGTTTAAGAGGGACCAGAAGGAGCAGCAGCAGCAGCAGCAAAAGCAGCAATCTCCACAGCAACAGCAGCAGCAGTCACAGCAACGGCAGCAGCAGCAGCAGCAGCAGCAGAATCAGACTAGCGTGCGCCATTTTGGCAACATGAACGTCGCCAAGGAGGTGCGCGACCGCCTCTTCATGGCGAAGTCTAACATGTCGCAAAAGGAAAAGGCGGATCTGGCGTGGTACAAAGACTCGGGGTGTACCAAGAGTCTGACGCACCACAAGGAGTGGTTCACGCAACTGCTCTCCATTCCTCCTCGGCCGATTGCTTTGGGTGATGATCGGGTGGTGTATGCTGAGGGGATTGGGATTGTGGAGATGTGGTTGGAGACCCTGCGTGGCATTGAAGTGGGAGTTTTCCATGGCGTGCTGTATGTACCTGATGCTGCGTTCAACCTTCTCTCAGTGTCCTCTCTCACCAACACAGGACTGCGCGTTGTCTTCGATGATGACTATGGCTACATCCTCAACAAGGAAACAGGAGAGGAGTTGGCCAAGTCGGTGAAGGAGGGCGATATGTACCGTCTGCTGGGGGTGACCAAGATCCCGCGTGAGCAGAGTCTTGCAGCAGTGGTGCAGGCGACAGATGGCGAGATCTGGCATGCGCGCTACGGCCACATTGGCATGCGCGCCTTGCAGCAGCTTCAAGCAAAGCAGATGGTGCGTGACCTGCCTACCATCTCTAACTTTGAGCAGCAGTTATGCATCGGCTGTTTGGAAGGGAAGCAGCATCGCGAGGTGTTCTCTGGAGCAGGGGAGCGTGCAAAAGAGGTGTTGGAGCTGGTCCACACGGACTTGTGTGGACCGATGCAGACCCAGAGCTTTGGAGGCTCTAGGTATTTTCTCACCTTCATTGATGATTTCAGCCGTTACACTGCTGTCTACTTCCTTTCCTCCAAGGACCAGTGCTTTGACAGGTTCAAGGAGTTCAAGGCCATGGTGGAGAACCAGGCTGGCAAGAAGATCAAGGCGTTGCGCAGCGATCGCGGTGGAGAATACCTAAGCAAGGAGTTCCAGGACTACCTCGCAGCAGCTGGCATCAAGGCACAGCGTACCGCGCCGTACTCGCCGCAGCAGAACGGGGTAGCAGAACGCGCCAACCGTACCATTGTGGAGTCGGCGTGCTCCATGCTGCACGCGGCCCGGCTGACCTACGACTTCTGGGCTGAAGCCGTGAGCACTGCGGTCTACATCAAGAACCGCAGTCCAACTAAGGCCCTGGAGCAGATGATGCCGTACGAGGCGTGGTTCGGCAAGAAGCCGAGCGTGGGTCATCTTCGCGCGTTTGGCAGCTTGGCGTACATGCACATGCCAAAGGAGAAGCGGCAAAAGTGGGACGCGAAGAGTGTGCAGATGCTGATGATTGGCTACGACGTGGCAAGCAAGGCGTATCGCCTCTACGAGAGGGATACAGGCCACGTCATCATCTCCAGGGATGTCGTCTTAAACGAGAGCAACGTCATCGGCACCAACATCGTGTGTGAAGAGGCAGCAGAACCAGCAGCTGACGAGACAGTGGGAGCAGAAATTCTTCCTAACCCAGTTTCTCCCGATCCTTCCTCTACTGTGACAGTGGGAGAATCACTCTACTCTCCCATGTCTGATGTTGCAGATACAGCAGCCTCATCGGCAGAAGCAGAGGAGGGAGATGTAGCACCACCAGCAGCAGCAGTTGTGCCAGCAGCACCGCGCCAGCCGCCCGCTAACGCTCCAGCACCAGGTCGCAGGTACCCTCTTAGGGTGCGTTACAAGCCTGGTGAGCGCGGCCATTTCTGGATGCTGCAGAAACCAGAACAGATGAACGTCGCAGTTGCAGCAGATTCAGATGAGCCAACNNNNCGGCAGAAGCAGAGGAGGGAGATGTAGCACAACCAGCAGCAGCAGTTGTGCCAGCAACACCGCGCCAGCCGCCCGCTAACGCTCCAGCACCAGGTCGCAGGTACCCTCTTAGGGTGCGTTACAAGCCTGGTGAGCGCGGCCATTTCTGGATGCTGCAGAAACCAGAACAGATGAACGTCGCAGTTGCAGGAGATTCAGATGAGCCAACGTCATACAAGGAGGCCATGGCTGCACCAGATGCAGCAGATTGGGCGCAAGCCGTGCAGCAGGAGATACAGTCGCAGTTGGACAACGGCACATGGGAGCTGACTGAGCGTCCACCAGGACGTGAGGTGATCAAGTGCAAGTGGGTCTTCAAGAAGAAGCGGGGAGCAGATGGTAACCTGGAAAAGTACAAGGCGAGGCTGGTCGCCAAGGGCTACTCGCAGGAGGAGGGCATCGACCACACAGAAACTTTTGCCCCTGTTGCAAAATTTGCCTCTGTGCGCATGCTCCTCTCTTATGCAGCAGCTGAGGACTTCGAGGTTCACCACATGGATGTCAAGATGGCATTCTTGAATGGTGACTTGGAGGAGGAGATCTACATGGAGCAGCCAGAGGGGTTCGTCATGGATGGCCAGGAGCACCTGGTCTGCAAGCTGCAGAAGTCGCTGTACGGCCTGAAGCAAGCGTCGCGTGCTTGGAACCAGAAGTTGGATGCNTGGATGACATGCTCCTCCTTTCCAACAGCATGTCTGCACTGCAGGAGTTCAAGGAAGCCATGCAGGAGCGCTTCCAGATGTCTGATCTCGGGGAGGCATCATACTTCCTCGGTATCCAGATCACGCGTGACCGCAAGTCACGCTCTCTCTCGCTGTAGCAGAGCCGCTACATCAAGGATGTTTTGCAGCGGTTCGGCATGGCAGAGGCAAAACCCATCGGCACGCCGCTCGAGACGCGGCAGTACCTTGTGAGCTTTAATGGAGAAGCAAATGCAGCTGAGCGGCAGAAGTACCAAAGCGCCGTCGGCAGTCTCATGTACCTGATGGTGGCAACCAGGCCGGACCTCGCACAGGCTGTGAGCGCTGTGAGCCAGCACATGGCTAATCCCGGACCGGAGCACCAGAAGGCAGTGAAGCGGATCTTCCGCTACCTTGCTTGAACCATCAACATCGGCATCACCTACAACGGCAATGACAACAGCATCATCATCATCAGATTGGGCTTCAAACCCTGAGGACCGCAAGTCCATCTCTAGACATGTGTTCCTCATGAATGGTGGAGCCATCAGCTGGTGCAGCAAGCGGCAGGTGGTCGTGGCCACCTCGAGCACAGAAGCTGAGTACGTATCTCTCAGCTTTGGAGCCAAGGAAGCAGTTTGGCTCCAACGTCTCATGGCAGAGATGAGTGGGAGTGCAGCAGTTCCAGTTCCTGTGCGCGTCGACAACCAGAGCGCAATCGCACTCGCCAAGAATCCTGAGCACCATGCACGCACCAAGCACATTGANATCGCATATCATTTCATCAGGCACATGGTGCAGGAGGGTGCTATCAAGCTAGAGTTTACTCCAACCAGCAAGCAGGTCGCTGATTTCTGCACCAAGCCAGTGACCCGTGAGAAGCAGCAGTTCTGCATGAAGGCATGTGGACTCAGCCCACTCTGACTGCGGCAAAGTGGGAGATTGTTCGGAAAGGAGCCATCTGGCTCACTTTCAGGTCCACAGGAGCAAGTTCCAGGAAAGTACCAGATGCCTGCTCCGATCGCCAATCTGACTCACCATTGGAAAGATCAGGTGGCAAAATGTCTACGGTCCAAGTTTGAGGCCGATCCAACGGTCGGATTGGGAGATATGAATTTTCGAAGTTTCGGGGGTCATGGACCATCGATGTCTGGGTGGGCATGGGTGATGGCTTCATGCCTTAGCCTGAGAAAAGAAAAAAGGCAAGAGGTCCAGGGTCAAGACCTGATGGGAGAAATATCCAAAAAGGTCCTTGGTCTTAGGATTGCCTTGTCAGAGTGTGCTGACTAGGATAAAGGTACCTCTCCTTACTTTTTAGGTGAGGTGAGATCCTTGTGTGCTAGCCATGGACACATGGCGATTCTCCATGGGTTTGTGGGTTATGTGACCACTAGGAGTATGCCATGAGAGCATTCTCTAGCTCTCTAGGTCGTGTGTGAGTGGTCAGCCTGATTGCTAGGCTGATTTCCTCCCTTGTGTGAGATTATGGA